>LGRX02003144.1:0-107481 GCA_001247695.2 Cymbomonas tetramitiformis
ACAAGTTGTCACTCGTTGTGAGCGGAGCGGAAGAGCTCTCAAACAGGATTCATTGCCTGCTGTTAGATCTTAGATCTCCGATCTAGGAGACGGATCCCAGACACGGCAGCTTCGTGGTTTAGGGCGGCCCCACCCCCTATGCACCCACGGGCGCACGTCTCGAGGTATGCAAGGCGATCACGATACGCCTGCCGAATTCGGATCAATCTGAAGCTTAGTATCTTTGCCACGTGCGCTGAGGCACTCTGGCGGCATCTCGCAGCATGACGTGGCGTCTGCATAGCCGCCAATCGTGTGAAAGGTCGCTTTTCACCCTTTTGGCTGCTCTGTCGTGGAGGGGCCAGCTTTCAGTGCATTTCGTTTACTTGTGGGGGTCAAGTGTCTTGCTTTCTGGCGGTCGAGGGTCTTGCTTTCGGGGGGTCGAGGGTCTGCTTTCGGGGTCGAGGGTCTTGCTTTCGGGGTCAAGGGTCTTGCTTTCGGGGTTAAGGGTCTTGCTTTCGGGGGTCAAGGGTCTTGCTTTCGGGGGTCATGGGTCTTGCCGTGGTCGAGGGTCTTGCTTTCGGGGTCGAGGGTCTTGCTTTCGGGGGTTCAAGGGTCTTGCTTTCTGGCAGTCGAGGTTCCTGCTTTCTCGGGGAGCCTTGCAAAGGTCATTGCCATCCATTTCCCGGCCGCCGCATCTTCCGCACGGGGACGACACGCGTGGCTGGCAGAGGGCTGATGGGAAAGGTGTTTGCTACGGCGGGGCAGGCAACATATGGCGGAAAGTGAGATGCTGCACCGGCTTGAGCACTGGCAGGTGGCGCAATCAACCCCGCCCCTCCCTCTGCCCCCTCCAGAGGGTCGCCTGCGGCGGAGTTGCCCCATGGCGTCGAGGCGCAGCCAGGTCGGGCAGCAGTGCCTGTCAGCTCGCCGAGATGACGCACGCCAGGGAGGGTAGGCTGGAAGACCACCGTAGCTTCTGCAGAGCATGCGTGGATGCTGGGGGATGTTGGGAGGTGGACAGAGCTGCCTGGAGGCCCTCAACGAGCAGCACCGGTCTGCACAGGAGCCGGAAGAGGTGCCGCGAGTATTGCCGCTGGAGATGAGCTCGGCGTCCTCCTCCCAGGTCGAGCGCGTGATGATGGAGATGATGAGGCGCTTCGGCAGCTCGCCCGAGGCTCCTCCAGAGATGATTTTCTCTGACAAGGTGCGTCTCCATCACTACGGGCGTACACGAAGCATGGCGCATGGCGCCCGATCAGATGGCTTTCACGCTGTCAGCGTCTCGTAGGGTCGCCGCATCGCACGAGCATACGCTGCCCCTGCTCTGGGATCTCACGACCCTCCCCTCTCCCTCCCTAATCCCGTGAACGCCCTGCGGGCGCTGCGTGGGGTTTAGGGTTTAGGTTCAAGCCGATGGTGGCGGTGTTCGGCATGTTCCTCCGCGGTGATCCCAGTCCCAACGATGCGGGACGTGGCAGCCCTCGAAATCGCAAGATGCGCCTGCAGGGACGCGTGGGGCCACCACTACACGTGGTCTATCCATGCGGGGGCGTGTCCACGTCTCCACACGGCGTGTTCAGAAGGTGCGGAGTGCGATGCCTGGCAAGGTCTTTGACCCAGCATCGGTGAAGAGCACACAGTCGTACAATCATCGCTATTCCCCCAACTTTAGGCACGGCCCTCGACGGACCACGACGGCTGCAGCCAGCACCTCATTCTAGACGCGGCCGTGGGCTGCCCAGGCACCCTCCCCTTCGGGCCCCGGGCGGTGGAAGAGCACTATGCACGAGGACTTGGGAGGAGCACAGGGGGAGAAGTCTCTGTACGCGGACATCCAACCCACAAGCTGGTGTCCTCTGCTGGGAAGAAGCTGTGTGCTGCGGTGGCCCAGCTTCCGCATGCTGGCGTTAGGAGGGCGCGGGGGTCATCTTGGGGCGGAGGAGCCCCGCCAAATGATGCCAATCCGTACTTTCACGGAGTGCACGCGTCAGCGCCTCGTGGTGGTGCACGGGGTGCATGGGGCTTGACTGGAATGCCAGGGCCCTCGAGGGCGCGGGCTGAAGTGAGGACCGAGGAGCATCTGCGCTCCAGTGGTGCTCAGGGTGCATATGCCTCCTCGGATGGATGGCCAATAGAATGCCTCCTCGGATGGATAACCAATAGAATCCCTGGGAACACCTTCAATTGCGAAGAGCGCGTTTAGTGGCCAATCCGTTTCCCCCCATGTCTCGAGTGTATGCCTCTCAGCCTCTGCCTGTGACCAAAACGATCGATCAGCCTTCCCCTCGGCCATTGCTTGCAGGTCATGCCGGGCATGATGAATCCCATGGCACGACTCGTGACGACCGTGGACAGGCTTTCATCCTCTCGTCAGTCAAGCTGGATCAAGGTACCAAACCTCCCAATCGGCAGCCTACAACATTTCCGAATCGCACCGCCGCGAGATGCACTGTGGGTCTTTCGCATGTGCTGATGCATTGCTTGGAAGTGTCTATGTCGCCGGTTGCAGCAGCCAGCAGTGAGCGCCCTTCATGACTTATGAGTGACGAGGGGGGCGGGGATGCCATTCAGGCGATAGTAACGGGACGCCCGACGTCCCCACTCGAGACCGAGGAGGTTGGGATCTCAGTTCACAAAGAGTCGAGCTCCCCGGGCGGATTCACTGTAAAAGATCCAGAAAACTCAGCGCTGCCCGGTCGCAACGTCCCAGCGAGGCTGCAGAAAGAGCTAGAAGGTGTGAGGCGTCCAGGACACCTCGATGGCACGGACAGCCGAAGCTTGCCAGCACAGTGCCGCCAAGCACAGTACCCCGCTGCAAAAGCATGCCTCGCCCTGAGCAGCCACACGCATTCTACTAGTCAAAGGAAATCGCCGTCCATCCTCATAGACAACAAGCGTGGGGTGGTGACGGCCGCCCTGACGAGCCCCGAGTGCGGCGGCGGCCATTATTCTCGCCAGGAAGAGGGTTCAGCTCAAGACTCAGGAGAGATCGAGATATGATTCAACTACCTGAAAGGATGATTCGGGTGGCTAGGGTGTAGGGGTCTGTAGCAATAATAATTTTGGTGGCCGGGGGGAGGGGGGCTGCAGCAATGATGAGTGAGGTCATGGAGCGGGTCAGCATGCCCAAGAATAACGTTGAGACAGAAATAGAGGAGAAGAAGCGCAAGGTGCTCAAGGGACAGGTGCTGAAGCGGCGCGAACAAGAGGAGCAGTGGAAGCAAGACATGGTCTATATGATGCGGGCGCTGGATGGGCACATCGGCACCATGCAGCAAGTGCTGCATGATGCGAAGGTGCGCGGAACTTGCCTTCCATGCCAATGCTCTCCAGCACCTTTCAAAAGTTCCTTTAGCCGCCATTTGTGTGGCCGGTCAACGACTTTGATGGCGCATATTGTTGAGCATCTAGTGCTTAATGTAGATCATGGGGCTAGATATACGCTGTTTGAGGTAGGTGGAACCATTATGCGGCTTGGCTTTTTTTGTTGTCTGAAGACCCCAAAGAAGATTGATTACGCTGTTAGATGTCTCTTGGCGGAGCGTTTGTATTGACGGTTTTGTTTAAGGAAGTGCAAGTAAAAATGCATCACATGGACATAGATATTCATCTGTAGGGTGGTTTGCCCAGCAGATGAGACTGGACAAAGCTGAGCAAGAACAATTTGTTGAGAAACGAAAAAGGGCTCTGAAAAAGATGAACAAAATGAAAATAAACGTAGCAGATGAACGGCTCTGAAAGCATGCGGCGGATGAATCATCCCTCTCAGCACTTGCTCGTTTTAAAATGGAAGTTTGCGCGTGTACTTGATGGCGGAGGGAGAGGGAAGTAGTTGTGCATATTATATGCAGCGTCAATTTGTTAGATACGTGCGTATGTGTGTGGCTCGGGGTTTATGGTTAGAGTGTACAGCAGGCAATGGTGTCACCCGGCTGACTCGTGACCACTACGGGAGGCCTACCAGCCACTTGTAACGTACTCAAGGATTCCACTGCCTACTAAAGCCGCACCCGTTAGTTGTTGTTGATCTCGCCCTTCATTAGCATGCGGTGGGTTGCAGTGGCATACACTAAGAACCCCACAACCCCGTATCCCGTGGTAAGGTGCTACCATCGTCCCCAGGGTCGCATGCACAAGCCAAATGCACCGGTGGTAGGCCCGAGGTCTTATAACCGGCGAAAGAGGTACGCCCCATTGCGGGCACAGCGTGTTGTCCAGTGGAGTCACCCACTCATTAAATATATAGGTTTACAATTATCAACGTGACTCGCCGGAAGTTAGCACACGCTAGATATACGTCAAGGGTCTCTATCGATTGTTCCGATAACCGATAGACTCGAATAATCATGAGTATTGGTATTGATCGATACCACCGTTCTTTAGTTTCGTCCACACTTCGTATTAATCATGACCGTCACATATGATGTTAGTATTAAGCCTCCAGCAAAACATTGGTGATCGATAGGACCTGAAGATGAATTGGTATTGGTTCATGGCGCAGCAGCTCATTTCGGTCAATTCTTATGTGAGACGCCATTGGCTTTTAGGTATCTCGATCCATCACAGGCATCGATAATCGACATTGGAAAGGTCAAATGGCTTACTGGAATCTCGCGTTGCCCGTTATGATGCTAATGGCCTGACAATTCAAAGTTTGCCATCAATGCTCTATTGGACACGAAAAAGAATGTGTTGGGATGGGATTTCTAGGGTATCCTGAAATTTAGACCGATCTAGCCAATTATATGAGGCTGGAACCCGGTCCTTTTTGTCATTTAGTGGTCATTTCTGTCTCTGTCGCAAGAAAAATTGCGTGTCGCAGGTCAGAAAAAAGAAGCTTCTCAGAAAACCCCCTGAACATTGTTTTTTTTCCTTAAAGGTGGAAAGAACGATTTCACAATAATAATGATGAAAATGGAGGGACGAAACGACAGTGTCATAGAAACACTGTCAAGACTGCCCAAATTTTTCGACCTGGAAATGTTTGACATTCAGCTTTGTCAATAAAAGCCTTTGGAAGATATGCCAGTCCTCCGTTGACCATTTTTTTACCGACCGATCGGACCGTCAACCGAACGATCGGACCTTCGGACCGACCGATCCCTCGAAGACAAGTTCTCAAGGTCCTGAAAAATCTAAAACCCTAAATGCCTGTGAAACGCTGCTCTGCTTTTTTTTTGCTGTTGTAAATTCCATGTCAGTGAAAGCAAGTTTTCCACACCTTGGTCGAGTTTCACAGTCTTGCTTGCAGTATGTTTTGGTTTTGGTTATAAGTCGCTTCAGAATGCTCGGAGTCCGTCGGGTCGGGTTCGATTCTCAACATTCCTGCTAACCGTGGCGTCCTGTTATTTTGTGCAAAGCATATTCCTGCGACGCCAGCGAGCTCTGTTTTACTGTGGCTGTGGCACTGAGTCGCACTGAGTTTGTCCAACCATTCGGATAGTGGGTGATGCGCAGTTATGTTTTGATCGTTTCGCGTGCTCACAATCATGCTGGCATAGGTGTTTTGTTATTTCGTTGACTTACACAATTCAAGGCAAATCAAAATCTGTATTTGCATGTGCCAACAACACATATGCAACTAGTCAAAATGAACGGGGGTGCTATTCGTAGTTAACGCCTTAATCTATATATCTTATAGGCAGGAAGATATCACCAAATAATGACTGACAATTTAGGGCAGCAGGTCTTTGCAAATAATATTCCAAATTAAACTGACTTACTTTTTGGCTATCAGCCCCTTTTGTTCAGAATAGCAAAGCAGCGGGTCCGATCGAATCGACCTTCTATTCATATCTACCAATGGCAATCAGGCATTTCAATTATCTTATCACAACAGATTAGAATTCCATGTCATCGGGGCATCAGCAATGCAGCAAGGAAATGTCTACTTATCAGATTGCTGCAATGTCTATAGCTTGAGAGCCAATCTACTGCTGCTGCCTCTTCCTACGAGGTGCCACGTCCACTTCATCTTCTTCCTCAGAATCGTCCAGTACAACCACATCGAAATGCTCAGGTTTGTCATCGGAATCCGTTGCCTCTTGGGGCCACACCTGATGACCGGTGCCCTTTTCATACAATGAAGATACTGGCCGACCACGCGCATGCGAGTGTCCAGTGCACAGTCGGGAGATGCAGTATGACCACAAGTGGCAGATGCCCCCATGGCACCAATGGGTAGCTGAGCTGCAGTCTTCTTGTCCTCGAAGGATGGATGCTGCCAACGTGCAGGAACTCTCCTCTCTTCCTCTCGGAGAAACTCGCCACCTTGGTCTTGAGTTGTTTAGGTTGGTCATCAGACTGCTTTGCCACCTTGGTATCATTAGTGTCATCAGCGTCATTAGAGTCACTCGGCGAGGTGATGTCCGCCTCTGGCTCGGAGTCGGGAGATGGGGGTTTCTTCGGCGGCCCGTGGTAAGGAATACCCCGGTAGGGCGAAGTGGGTCGGCTGGTACCATCTGGAAGGTCCTCGAAGTCATAGCACTGCATTAAACATTCCTTCGCCTTCGTGGCGTCTTCCAGAACCCAGCCCTGCCTCATTCGCCGCTCCCAACGCCACAGCTGCCCTTCGACGACGCCGACCACGATGTATTGCGACGCCCCTGGAATGCTGACCATCGAGGAGCCATACATGGCCGGGTCAAGGGCTCAGCGGTGCCTGCGAACTCGCGACTCCATCGAGCTGCTCCAGTGGAAGTTAGTACCACTTGCCAGCGTCGATTGCCCAAAAGCTCGTTGCCTCCTGGCACAACTCCTCCCGCTTAGCTTGTCAGCACGGAGATTCAGCGAAATGCTCAGCAAGAGCTAAGAACAAGTGCCCTTCAGTGTATGCCAAAAAGGCGTATACACAAATGTTTATGCGCGAGATGCTTATGCGTGAAATGTTTATGCGTGAAATTGCTCATGCGTACAAAATGTTAGCAAACAGTTGCTGCAGCAAAGCGGCACTCCTAACGGGGGGAGAGTTGTCCCAGGAGGCACGACGTACCTGCTGAGACACCCAGAATAGGGGGGTCTGATTTCGATGAGAATAAGAGCAGCGAACTATTAGGGAAATTAGTGAGTGGATGTGACATTGCCTGAGCGAACAGTTGGGGAAATAATCTGGGAGGTCAGAGTGGTGAATAAAGAGATATCACTGCGTTGGTCTCTCAGACTTGGACAGCAGAAAATAATAACTCTTGCTGTCTGGGTTTATGTGAATAGAAAGATATTCTGGAAGTATATAAGATCCGATCACATTGCATACTGGATGATAGATAACTCCTGGGAATACCCCTGGGACACGAGAAGATGTATACCTGTGAACCAGATGAGAGCCGCCCTTCGGCCCTTTTGTGCAAATGGCATAGTCGGCTTCGATGGGCTTGCATATTATGCCTATGTTGACCCTATCACTAAGAGATGTAGGAATGTTTATGGGAACCCCCCGTCTGACGGCAAGGAAAGATTCACAACCTCAGCGGTCATGGCCACCTTAGAACTCGGTCACCATGCAGCAAACACTGTACCAGGATTTCGAGGCATCTGGATCCTCCCGCTCTCCCCAAAAATCAGGAAAATTGGATTGCTAAAGGATTTAAAATGATATTCAGATTTCCCCATAACACCATCCCATTCATTCCGCACGACTACTGGACGGGGGATGGGCCATATGTTCTCCCTGGTGGAGGGTACTACAAAGATGACTTCTCGAATGTTTGTATTATTGCCATTGATAGCCCAGTGAGCCAAAACTTTCCTGCACCTGACTGGAGTGGGGCGCAGAGAAAGATTGCGAGATGGTACATCAATGTCCTTCCTGAGAAGAAGATCACTGCCGAAAGACTGAATTGCACAGGAGTTGACTCTGAAGTCTGGCAGGAAGTCCTTGGTGAAAGGAAACTTGTTATCCCCGACAGCCTTTGCCCGTGGCCCCTCCCGCAGGTGACTCGGCAGAGTGTCTGCCCAACACAATACTACGGAGGACATTGTGACACGTCCTACACGAACAAGGACAACAAACCATTTGTAGGAACTGTCACATGGCCCAAAGCACTCACTCTGATGGGTTGTCTTCCGAAGCATTTTGGACAGGTTCTCGGCACCATAGGAGTCCACCAGAGAAGACTGAAGCCTCTCCTTGAAAAGCTCTCTAGGCTGTGCAGACACCACACTCGCATTAGACGGGACGCCTTCCTTAATGGTCATGCTAGAGTCAAGAACCATGACCCTGTCAGAACCACACTTAGCCGAATTACTGGTGCCACAGAGGAAGAAGCTGCTGAAAGGGCAAATTCGTTTTCTTTAACCTCCCCTGAATGATTTTCAACTCCAACCCTCCTCCCCTCTCAGATGAATACTGGATAACCCCCCCCTCCCCCTTTCCTCCTCCTCCCCCCTCTTGGTAGGAGGGGTACCCCCCCCCTCCCCCTCCCCCTTCCCCACTCTTGCAGGAGGTACCCCCCCCTACCAAAACCCGCCTCCCCCTCCACCCCCACACTCCGCTCCCTCCACTCCCGCCCTTCCCGACCCTCCACCACCATCCTTCCTCCGCCTCGCTTCCGCCCCATTTTCCCCACCACAGATGCAGCCTCGCTCCTCCTCCACTCCCCCTGCTGCTTCTCCGCCGGCACGATCTTTTTAGCGCTCAGCGTAGTTTTGCCTTGCCGCGGTTTCCTAAGTTGATATGACCTGGATGAGCCCTTCGGGGGGCGCTATGAGGATGCTTCCAGCTCCCTCTGTTCTTCAGTTGCCTGCTTGCAGGATTACAGCGGACTCGTGGCTTTGTCATTATTCTCAGCGTAAATGTTTTATAATTATTGAAGGTTTCTCCCTGATATGTCCCTCATTGATACGGCTGCTATCGCGAGCCTTCAGAAAAATATGATATAATAGATAGTGCTGATGTTTATTGGACAGTAAACACACGCACAGCTTATTAGCGGGTGATGAGTGCAGACTTCAACAGAAGATATTGCTCTAGCACAACGCTAGCTCATCTATACCGAATGCCTCCCATCTCACAGATGGTACCGCTATTGGGTTGTGAACCCGAGGCATTGGTTGAACGACTGGTATCGGCAGAACGAATGATGCGTTCGCCATATGATACCCGCATGCTTGTTCCGCACATGCTAGAAGCGAAGATGATTTCTTCTCCGAACCGTTCGGTACTTCAAGATAGTATCTTGCTTCGCCATCTTCGAGTCCGACTTACGGCCTCTCGATGACAGGTGTCATTCAAGTCTTTCCTTGAATAAATGACAGATGATGTGACTTATCATCTCGATGACATGTACAGTCATAGTCGACCGTACTGACGACTGTCTGTCATTATAATATATGACATGACTCGACATGACATGACATGGTATGACATGTCTGACAGGTATGATACGTATGACATGTATGACACATGTGTCATCGGTCATAACCCTGACAGATCTCCCCTCTTAAAAGAGTTGTGACCTCACAACGGGCATACCTTTGTATATGTCTTTGATGTCTTTGTTGTTGTTGCTTCTGCTGGTACCAGTCTTCTTACACCGATTTGAGGCGTCCCTCATGGTGGTTTTAGGATATTGGGGGGAACTGAGTCCACTTTAGTCCCTCACCTTAGGCAATAGCCTTACAGTTCTTAGGATGTAGCCCCCATGAATTGCGTATCGTATTGCAGAGTGACGATTCAAGGTTCAATGAATTGCGTTTCGTGATACAGATTGACGCTGGATTACTGATTGATCCACACGTATCGTGTTTCAGAGTGACGATTCAAGGTATCCGAGATTTACATTACGGATTATTTGCGCTAGCCGTCGTCGCTTTTGCGAACGATGATCCCACGATTTAACGATTTATAATCGCACGATTCTCGGCCTTATATATATAACTGATCGTTTGCTGTTCGTTTCCACAGTTATTATATATTGTGCACCCAACCCTTCCTCCCCTCTTGAAGCAACTTCGGAGGTTCACAGGCGGTCATGGGGAGCCCTTTGGATGTTTCCGGAGTTATTTCACCGGGGGCTTGTTTTAATGCAAACGGAGTGGCCCTGCTTAACGGGGTTGGACTTATAATCCTTTACCCGGTCTGCTCAACTCCTCAATTATTGGTCCAGTACGCACGCTTTGACGAACATCTGTCGCGATGAGTGAGAGTGGATTCGCCACGTACTAATGTGAAATTTATTTTAGTTATGTTTGTCAGGCATAACTTAGGATCACAACTCCGTCTACCTCAGTCGATGTCTCCAGTAGCTTCGGATGACTGGCCATAGGATCCGATGACAAACCACGGTCTTGGCAAAGGTAGCATTAGCAGTTTTTCACAGATATTGGCACCCGCATATGCGTATCTGTGTAAGGGTATGATTTATACAAGGCTCACTACACCTCAGCAAGGAAGGATCAATTCCTGCTCCTGTCATATCAATTTGATGCAGGGTAAAAATGTTAGGGATGTAACCCTGCAGTTCTCGGGATGCAGCCCTGCAGTTTTTGGGATGCAGCCCTGCAGTTTTTGGGATGCAGCCCTGCAGTTCTTGGGATGCAGCCCTGCAGTTCTTGGGATGCAGCCCTGATATATATATATACGACCGATCGACGAAAACCCTTGGGTACTTGTTTCCACGGCCTGATTATTATTTGGTCGGCAATTATTGGCAAAAGTCATCGGCTATCAGCTTTTGACTCAGAAGCCACAATGTTATAGAAGCTGAGACCTATTGTAACCATATGCGGCAGTTATGCCTTCAGCATACGTAGACAATATGATTATGTGGAACTTATAATCCCACTTAAGTTGCATCATGATAAATTTATCCAGGTGTTAACAAGTGTTCAGGATTTGATAAGGGGTTGACGCCCCACAAGCCAAAGGTCACTATCTCGTAAGGCTCGCCTCAAGTGTGCGGCTTTGAGGATCAGCGTCCTGGCGAGGCACAGTCATGATGCTTCCTAGTCCATAATGGAGCTGGAAATGAGAATGCTCAAGATATCCGAAGACAGGAAGGCTTTTGGTTGGCCAGAGTTGCTGTCTAGATGCTTAACCTCGATGGGATGGCATTCGGATACAAACTGTGCAACCATGCATGTGACTTATGCATTGGTGTATGACTTTGATGAATTGTCTCTTGTCATGAACCTGGAAGGAATGACGGGCAAATAGCTAGAGTGGCGGATTTCACTCACTCGGCTTTGCTGTTATGGAACTTGATGCCTGATGGCACAACTGGCAATCCTTTGCTCAGATGCTTTCCTTAAGACATTGGCAACAACTTGTGTGCCAGCTTCTCTAGATTTGGGGAGAAACCATGGATCAACAATTCATCAATCAAAACACATGTTACCAAGGTTGATTCAACGAATCCTTCAACTCTTGAATTTCGACAATCAGCATCTTAGGCTGTTGACGTCAAAGTGATGGTCGTAAGCTTACAATATAGCTTATTCACATTTGAAAAACCATCGTTTTCCTATGTCAGTGCCCTTCATATAATATGATAGAGCCGGAGAAATATGCATCTATGATTTCTTCATAATGAACTTCATATGTCAGTAAGTCAAATAAGACTTCATTTGATGCTTTAATCGGCATGATGTACCGTGTCATCAACTTTATGGCTGCTATATACAAATGCTGGAACTTTTGATAAGATTTTTAATCCAAGCAAAATCACAATGATGTAAATCAATATGTGGCAAGCAGCTGTATGAAGAATGAATGAATCTATACTCCTTCCTCCCCCTTTTAAAAAGAGGTGAATCAAACCAATCAGATGGTGATGGAGAATGCTATTCAATCATTATGTTATGTGAAAATGGTCTCAGTAATCAGACTAAGATTACTTATCGAATGCTTTCGAGGTAACAATGTAAATATGAACACCGATTCTCTCTACGTCATACCGGCAATATGCCTGACGTTTCTGAATGTGGCAAATGCCAGATGATGTCAAATATCCAATGTCAATTCACTATGAATTAATATGCAGTTTTTGGGTTGCAGCCCACATACATTGTCAGTTCAGGGTCACTATAGTGTGCCCAATTTAGACAATGGTATGTCTAACTTAGACAATGTTTCTAGATAATGATTGTCATAATGAACAACGGAATCAGTGATGGTACCGAAGTTAACTTTGGTATCGAAGCTAATGGAGAGTCAATTAAGAAGTGTCTGTAATGACAACAACTTACTACGAGTTGTATTTCCGTAGTTGATGGATGGCTGGCATGTCATTTCATTATGATTAGAACATGGCATTGCCTAGTGATATGTGTATATTCTTCAGTACATGATCACTTATCTCAATGGTGCCCATTTTATTTTTGGGCAAACACTATTCAGAGACTTGTTATGGTAAAGAAGTATAAATGATGAATGTGTCATTTCAATCCGATAGAATTGTGACTTGTTGATGACTATAAAATTTCTGTCACTTTCCAGAATGAGGATGAATTGCGCTTGGAAACCATCTGCAGATTGCAGGTTCGAGTTCCGCCATGGATTTTCCAAGACTTCGTGGCCTAATGGTCGAGGCAACAAATTTCTAAACATTCCAGAATGAGCTTTCAAAGAGTCTTTATTCCTCAATGAAGCATGCGTGTCTTATGTGCCAAAATGATATAAAACCACAAGTATGGTGTCAATCTATATGTGGATGGTTTATACTATTGTATGCTATTCCACAAATAAGTAGTGATGTCAGAATAAAAACTTTGGACAATTGCAACTCAGTACAAACCCGAGTGCATTCAAGTCCACTTGTATGCTCAGAATCTGAATCTAATGTACTTTTTATATGCACAGGATAGAACATATTTTCTATGTGATTCTGGATTCAGGAACTAGAGTCAATGTAAAACTCTTTTCCTATTTCAGACGATGAAACCTTCATTCCCTTAGGTGCAATACCTTGTCTTTAGGTGCAATACCTTGTCTTAAGGAATAGTCATTTTCAATACAAGTTTCAATCGATTTTCTCAAATCTGTCACTTTTACGATGATCAGATTTGTCAACTTTACAGCATAACCACTTCCCCTTGCTGAAGGAGATGACTCCCATCATAGGGCGGTATATTGACTGTCTTCAAATGACACATGGAAAACATGAGTAACTCTTGGAGAATTTCGGGATAAACATCCTGAATTGGCTGTGCTTGATTGCTCTATGCCCAATAATGACCGAAGAGATTACTTGCCATCTTTAGCCATATGGCGTAGAGGCCGCTTACCAACGGTTGGGGTCATAAGCTGGATAGCTATGTTA
Organism: Cymbomonas tetramitiformis; assembly: GCA_001247695.2. Classification (NCBI taxonomy): domain Eukaryota; kingdom Viridiplantae; phylum Chlorophyta; class Pyramimonadophyceae; order Pyramimonadales; family Pyramimonadaceae; genus Cymbomonas; species Cymbomonas tetramitiformis. Next base: position 13,239 of record LGRX02003144.1, read on the forward strand.
GCTATGTTGGAGGCTGAATAGCCATGATTGCACAGATTCTGTCCTCCATGAAGAATAGACCTTTGAGATATGGTGTCTGATGAATCAATACTTTTGACAACAACTCAACCTTTAGGTATGATGAAGAGCTGATGATTTTTGCTGCAATTCAATTCTTTGATGCGTACCACTGAAATGCCTTGTGATAATAATCTCACTGCATAGGCTTTGTTCAATGGCGGTATGATCAGATATGTAATGATCCATGAAGACAAGATGGTTGGTATGGCTCATTCAGCAGGCATGATTACCTCAAAGAGATGCCAATACACGGATACATTTCAAGACACAAGGGCAATAGGCTTATTATGTAGCCTTCAAAGGCAGCTAGCATTTATGCTGCATTGGTCAGCTCAGTGGCTTTGACCTTTCTAGGTGTTGTACTCAGGCCGTAGCCTGCATATTGCATTGAGTACTCTTGACACCTTTAATGATCCAATCAGATGATATGTATGAAATATCAAGAATGGTTGCCCTTTTCAATGATTATCGGTGGCAGAGGCTATAGTGCTTGCACCGTGTCAATATACAATTCTAGTCTGGATACATGCTAGACCAGATGTATACAATGTCTAGGTCTTCAAAATCAAGCTCATATGTATGTCATGGCTGATGACCTTAGAACTGTTTGATACATATATGTGTCAACTTCATGGAGTTCTGCATGGTTTGACTGTATATAGTCAGGCTTACCAAAACAAAAACAATGATGCAACTTACTTTATTTATTATTTGTCTTTATTATTTATTTGGTTTTTAGTTGTATTTTTAGCTTATCATCTTCCCCCCTCAAGGAAGTGTATTGCTAGGCGGTTGTCAAGCGCCGTTTAAATACAACAGAGGTCCGACCTCTATGTGATGACGTGATAGCTTACTATGAAGCTGGATAGCAGTTCTCGGGATGCAGCCCATTGCACCGAAGGTGCATTGCAGTCGTTGGGATGCAGCCCGAATTCACGTCATCAGCGTGGGTCATATAGTGCCCATGCATGTGCTGTATAAAATACAACACTACCCTCCAGCGGCGAAGTGGTTTACTATTACCATCATCGTATGCTGTGGGATATCAATATATGATCAGAGAGCATGGTAATATGTGTACCATGTTTGTCAATATCGGAGAGACTGTGTCTTCTTTAAAATCCTCATGACTATATGTATAATGGTGCTATACTGATGTCAACACCTTCTCTCTGAGTGATTTATTGATTTCAGATGTGATGTCGTGGCAGTCAACCTTGTCCGCTTGTACCGGAGGTTGTATGAATTGTGTCCACGTCATTGGCACGAGTCATATTGTGTCCATGCATACGCGATCTCAGCGCAGGTCACAATACAGTGCCCGAGCATACGCGATTTTAGCGTAGGTCACATTGTGCCTCTATTTATTACATCTGAGAATATCTGTTACTCATCTTTGTGAGTCTAGACAGCATTGTGCTGATTGCAATGCTTTCTCTGGTGACTTATATATCACAGATTATACCAAATGTGGTGATCGGTCCAGTGCAATATTTTGTCACCGGAATGTACAGGGATTGTAAATGATTGCAATCCAGCCGGAGGAACAATCTCAACAGCTATTCTGTACTAATGAATTCATCGGAGTTATACTCATTTCGACGATTCGAAACCCATGTCATTTGTAGTAATGACAACTCACATGGATATATAGGGTTTTTATCAGAATGCTTTTATGTGATGTCAACATATTATGAACAATTCACTTGCATCTTAGGACAAAGGAGTTACGCTTGGAAGGTCTTGCATGGTGGTCACCAACAGTTATCAGCTGTTATTCGGGTGCCATATTCTGCCTTCAGCACTGGGACTATATCAACCAGTCTTACAGCGATGCACTTGTCCTTCCCACTCTTATGTACGGCTATAGTGCCAAAGTGTATCAGGTGGGATATATATATATACATTATATAACTATCATCTTCTGATCCAAGATATGCAATTGAGCATGGTATCAGGTATATGTTATGTATATAGTTCAGCATTCCGAACTTACTCGAGGATGTAAATGCTGAGCAAGAGTCAACTTATAGTCATTGGGATGTAGTTTCCCATCCGATTTTACACTTTGTTAGTGATGGTGGATTTAACGTTGTACAGATTTCAACGTTACTTGTGGATGCAGTGATTTTATCAAAAGCAATCCATCAGAAATCACCAGATCGGAATATAAAATGGATATGTGTGTAATCCTATCCACCTTCTTCCCCCCTCGAGGAAGTGTGAACACATAGGCAGTCAGTTGCCTATATACCTCATAGTTTATAGCTTACAGCTTATAGCTTATAGCTTGCAGTCCTTGTAGGAAGCAGCTTATACAGTTTGAGGGTTATTGCCCAACAGTTCTTGGGTTGTTGCCCAACAGTTCTTGGGTTGTTGCCCGAAATATTGTCATGTCCGTGCTGATTTCAGCATGACAAATATGCCAAACACGAAGTGTTTCCTATTTTATAGGTGGCATTTAGGGTATGTTACGTTACAGTGACCCTTATCCCCCACAGTGATGTTAGGGTGTTACTTGTCATCAGTAACCCCTAGGGGCAGGCGTAACAGCTGTGCACCTTCAAATATCACGCTTCCAGTAGGAAGAGTCACATTTTTTCTTTTCTTTTTCTTTCTTTCAGTAACCCTAAAATAGGTTAAATTAAAGCAGTATAAACATTTTGCAAAGATTTTTAAGCAAAACTGCATTTAATTTTTCACTGTGTGTCACGTGGTTTTTTAGAGGTACGTTACACCCCTGACACACACACGTGATTTTAAGGGTGTTACAGGGTGTTACAAAGTGCTGCATAAATCAGGGAATATTTGTTGATAGCTGAATATTCAGATCAGCAAAAAAAATCAACCCGATTTTTTCATTTTGAAATCATGCGTGGAGCATTTTTACGCATTTCGTTACAGTCAATATGTACACCCCTATATATTACACACCTAATATCTAGGGTGTTACACGAGATATGACCAAGGTCATTATGTTTTTCTGATACCTTAATAGGTATAAAATCATAATATCAAATAAAATGGGGCCGAAATTTCAATTTTGAAATTTATCGCCAACGATTTTCACCCATTTTGCACCTTTTTTGGCCATTTATTTTATTACCACAGTAATATATCTCAATGTGTGTGGAAGCTGCAAGGTACAGAAGTACTGCAACTTACTTCACTTTTGCACATGATAATTTTCATGGCATAATAGTGAATATCTCTGATTGTCAACATCTGTGGTTGGTCGTAAATATGGGTTTTACTGATTTGAAACCCATGGAAGTTGATGCACTTCCTGATGATTTTTAGGTGTACCAACTATAAGCGGATTAACCACTTAAGTGATAACTTATCAACCTATGATATGTTTGGGCATATGGCTGTGCACTAAGAGTATATCAAAATGATATCTCTAGATTCCAAACATATCTGGACACAGCTTGATAAATATCTAAGCAGTTTAACACAACACAATGTGTGTGTGTGTGTGTGTCCACAACAACCTATGTCAGCCAGTTCAATATATATCTGATCTGAGTAGGTACATGCTTTCTGTGCTGATCATTACTGAATCAATTGTCACAGTGCATTGAGGTTGTTGTTCTTGCTCCAGCGATGATATGTGGGATGAATGGACAATGCTCAGCAGTGACCAGCTGCTTATTTGAGCATTGTATAATGCCTTCGGGTCTGGAGATATCTCATCCAGCCCTACAGCATGTTGGTTGATTCTGTCCCATATCTATCACCATCACTTGACATCCAGCTGCTATCGTGATCAAGCTGGATGGTATCTATGTTATCATGCACATAGTGGACATTATAGAAGATCATTTCACTTACTGAGTCAGTGAATGTCATCATACATAATAATGCCAGTGGTGTGTGCATTGTGCAGGTACTTTCTGATAAGTACATGTAAGTGTGTGTGTGTGGAACTTTACTACACACTTGTATACAATGGTATTACAATGTACCGACAGAGATAATCCATCATGCAGGATGATTTTGTATACCAAGTACTAATAATCCAACATGATATATATATATATCAGATTTAGTATTTATTGTAATCCGGCGTACTCTCATTTGCAACAATGAGTTGCTTGATTTATTTTACATGCAGTTCCGGTGGGCATTCCGTCCAGTAATCCACCATAGAACGTGCATGCTCTTCCCAAATCCTACGTCGGAGCATGACGAGCTAATTATGGTGTTGAGATTACCTTCAGGCACCTTACACTGACATGATTCCAATATAGCTAACATGCACTGCAATATGCCTTGTGCAATGTACTATGTATTGTGATACTATATTCCAGTTGTTATCATGATCAAACTGGTAATATATATTACAGCTGATAGCGTGGTCAAGCTGTATTAGTGATGCATGCACAATTCACAGTGTTGCAGTCACTCAGTATATAATGTATATGTAGTGTAATGCATTATATGCTGCATGCACTCATTATATACTGCATGTTGGTGTATATTGCAGTCAAGTATATGTGCATGTGTGTGTGTGTGTGTGTGTGTGTGTGTGCTGCAATCATTGCAATCTCCGCACACTCTATCTTGCACACATTACTATATTGCTGCTAAGTATTCATGATCTGTCATGTAGATGTATACAGCATTCATGCAGTTCAAACTCTTGATTGCAAGTAAGTATACAAATCTGACAGTGAGTACATTGCAATATCTCAGCAGTCATCAAAGTATTGTGTGGCATGCTGCAATATGGTCATCATGCGTCCATCCATGACTATCCCTGCGAGTATACAAATATTTTGCAGAGGATATTGACGCGCGCATATGATGCGCAGATGATCGTTGCAACTATATTGACATCGTCATCATAAAACTGCAAAATGACTGTCGTGCGCTGCAAGTGATTTATTACAATCGTGCGCGCTGTTGATGAAGAGCACATATTGTCGCCATATACTTAGCACATGATACGAGTGCTAACTTGCGCGCGGATCATGATTCCGCTGATGTTTTCTGTGCCCGCATCTCATACTGCGTAATTTTTACAGCTGCGAATCATTCATGCGCGTACATATGATTGCCGCGCATACTTCTCGCTGCGAATCGCTTTTACGCGCACATATGATTGCCGCGCATACATTTCTTACAGCTGTGAATCGCTTCTGCGCGCGTATGTGATCGCAGAGCATTTGTATGCCGCATGCACACCTTGATGCGCAGTGTATACGACGTTCAGCTGTTATGCACGATTCTGCGAATGCGACGATTATCCTCCCGCACTCTCTTCGCTTTTGCAGCGATCAGATATATGCAGTATATCAAATATTCGTGCTTATTCGATTGCGTCGCCAGATATGCTTTGCGCTCCGCAACCTGTAAACACAAAATTATTGATATCTACGCGCTGCACTCACACTTGAGTTCTCGTTTCTCGCCTTAACGACTAGAATACCAATGATACGGCTGCTATGCACATGCTAGAAGCGAAGATGATTTCTTCTCCGAACCGTTCGGTACTTCAAGATAGTATCTTGCTTCGCCATCTTCGAGTCCGACTTACGGCCTCTCGATGACAGGTGTCATTCAAGTCTTTCCTTGAATAAATGACAGATGATGTGACTTATCATCTCGATGACATGTACAGTCATAGTCGACCGTACTGACGACTGTCTGTCATTTAATATATGACATGACTCGACATGACATGACATGGTATGACATGTCTGACAGGTATGACATGTATGACATGTATGACACATGTGTCATCGGTCATAACCCTGACACTCATGCGAAAGACGAAGTCGTTCGGACTCAGTAAGTTGCTCCAATTCCCCTCCAAAGTTTAGAGCTTCTCGAGTTTTCCAGGAGTCGTGCGCGTCAGCAGAGTAGAGCAAGAAAAACGGCTAAGTACAAAACGCAACTACAACTATAAGAGTACTCAGTATGGAGTACAGTAGGACCGATCAGAATGATGTTGATGTGAGGTGCCTAGCCTGTTGTACGGAGTACTCAGTACAGTTGAGTTATGAAGAGAGTTCATGAATGTATAAGAACTCTAAGTGTAACCAGTTTCGGAGATGAGAACTGAACTGAATGAGAAGTAACATAATAAATGTACGAAACCGTAACCGCTGTATATGTGTATTGAAAGCATACATTGAAAGCATTCTTGAAGTGAATACCGAAACCGTATTCCGGATAGTTGACCACCGTAGTATCTGGTAGATATATAGTTCGGCGGTAATATATATCTAACTGGAGAGATAAACCCTGAGTTAAGGGTTTCGGAATCAGAACGGTAAAGTGTGTCTTGATAAAGAGAGAGATAGCATAAATACCTAACGGGTGTTTCCCGTCTACTGGTGACGGTCACCCAGCCTACTATAGGAAGTGACATGTGACAGTTTCGGGTGTCACAGTGTCAAATCCAGCACACCACCTAGGGTGGTGACCGGAGCTAGTAGTGAAACGAAGCAACAAACTCCCTACTTAACTTCAGGAGGAAACTGTAGCACAGCTGGGGGCCTGTACTCTTGGTCAGGGCGGTCCCAGTTCACAGCAAAGATTGTCAGATACAGCTGTTAGGTGCTAAAACCCTAAACACAGCTCAAATTCAGAGAGCTCTTCCGCACATCTAGAAAGCCAATCACCGGCTAATCTCTAGGCAGGCACGGCGCAAGCAATCTCAGCCACTAGAGGTCCCCGGAACTGGCCGGCCAGCCCGGAGCAGCGTGAGGGTGAGGTAGTTGCCGGCCTCCGGGGCCGGTGGGAAATCATGCGTAGACGAAATTGAGGAATTGTCGACCTCAGCCGCGAAGTCTCCAGAGCTTGGCGCCTCGTCGTCGGACGAGTACGGCGGTGGCGGGTAAGGTGGTGAAGGCGGAACTGGTGGATCGGGATCCACGAGCTCTGGCGGCAACGGGAGAGAGCCGTGGGAGCGGAATCCCTGTCGCAGCGCCCGATACCGTGCCTGTCTCCGCGGCGGTATAGCACTCGGCACCGCACCACCTACTGCGTCGCCAAGATCGTCATGACACGGCGCAGGTGGTGAAGTTTCCGCAGTTGGGACTGCGGAAGCAGCCCACGCAGCACCACCGATCGGCGGAGCCGTGCATGCGCGTGCATCGGCACCACCGACACCGGAAACGGTGTGCGGTGCGGCGGCAGCACAAATCACGAAAAGTGCACACACCAAAGATGAGGTAAGTAAAGACCCACTAAAGTCTGGAATGCCCCTCCCACAGCCGTACCGTGGCTGCGGCAGCGCAACCGAGGCATCCTCGTCGTCGTCGTCGCTCGTGATGTAGGTTGCGGGCTCGTAGCCCATCACGCCCTCCGGTGCCCCGACCGCGGAGAGCAAGTTCATGCTCATGGGCGGCTCGACGGGCGCCCCCAATGCAATCCCCGTGCCCTCGATGAAGTCGGCAAACGTGCGGGTGACGGGAGGGCAAAAGGGGTTGGGCGGACCGGTCCACTCTTCGTCGGACTCAACCGACGCGGGCGGGGATTGCGCGGTCGGTTTCGACACCACCGGCATGTCGGCGGTGAAGGTGTTGACGTTGAAAGTGGATGCCGTAGCCGTGCGCGCCAATTCCGAGAACTCGGTGACAGCGGACACGAGGGCCTCACCGTCCTCCTCGCAGAACGAGCACGCGGAGACGTCGGCGAAGATGTCCGGCTTCCCGCCCGCGAGCATGCAAAGGGCGTCAAACTCTTCGGCGTCGTCGTGGTCGATGGCATGTTGAAACTTCGCGGCCAACACCGACGGAGTTCTCGGCCTCCTCAGCAAAAGCGTAGGCCGAGAGCCCGGTCCGGCCCCCGTTCGGGCAGTCCCGATGCCAATGCCGCGCCTTGCCCTTCGCGCACACCTGATTTTGGCAGTACGGCACGGTCGCACCGGTGTCGCGATGGAATGCCACCTTCTTGGAGACCGATTGAGGCCGATTTCCCCCTTTGGAAAGGGGCGTGGCCGCGAAGCGAGTCTTGATGCGGCGGTCCGGCTTGTCCGCGCGGGGAGTGTACCCGCGTGTGGACGGTTCGGACCGGTCGGATGCGACAAATGCGGCCAACTGCCGCTTCAAGTCGAGGACCATCGTTCTCAAGTCCGCGAGCTCACCGGGTCCATCGGAGTCATCGGCGGCCCCCTCCATGAAATGCGTGCCGTGAGAATAGCGGTGTGCGGACGCCGTGGCGGTGCCCGCCCGCACGTGCTCGGAGTAGCATTCACGCACCCATTGCTGAATCGTGAGGAGGTCGTGAGCGGCTCGTTGATCGTGGAGAAGCAATCGGGACACCACCGGTTGGTAGAAGGCGGTGTCGAGAGCCTTGATGAACAGCGCCTTCACGTCCTCGTCCAGGAGTGTGGCTCGCGTCCTCGCAGCCTTCCGGGCGGCGTTTAAGTCGCCGATCTTGTCATGCGGGTCCACTCCCGCAGAGATGCGGATGCTCTGGATATAAATATATGCGTTGCTTGTCAAAAAGGTCTTTGTGTCGAGAACCACTCAATATCACACTGATGAAATAGGCAGTTCACAATCGGTTTTCGGCCCTTGACTAGGAGGCCAATCCCACTAGCATATGTATGCCCTCAAGGCATATGACTAGACTTCACAAAAGAATTTGCCTCCATGTAATGTTTGCTATGTACGAGTATGTGGATGTATCTTGCTATCGATGATGGTTGTGTGGCATATGTGTATATAGAGTGTGCACGAGTGTTAATGAAGCAGATGTACATACGTATGAACATTACTTGCCCTATCCCCATTTTGCGTAATACTACGGCATAGTAAATCACCTATATATATATATATATGTGTGTGTGTGTGTGTGTGTACGTTGCTTGTGAAAAAGGTCTTTGTGTCGAGAACCACTCAATATCACACTGATGAAATAGGCAGTTCACAATCGGTTTTCGGCCCTTGACTAGGAGGCCAATCTCACTAGCATATGTATGCCCTCAAGGCATATGACTAGATTTCACAAAAGGATTTGCCTCCATGTAATGTTTGTTATGTGCAAGTATGTGGATGTATCTTGCTATCGATGATGGTTGTAGGGCATATGTGTATATAGAGTGTGCACAAGTGTTAATGAAGCATATGTACATACGTATGAACATTACTTGCCCTATCATCATTTTATGTAATACTACGGCATAGCAAAACACCTATATATATATATATATATATATTTTTAAAAAGAAAATTGGACGCATATTAGTCCCCCCCCCACGGTGGATGTTACCGTCCTGAAGTGTCCCAGGGCCTACTTTTGTAGGTGCCCTTGTGTTAGTGTTGCGATCCGATCGCTGCACAACAAGATGCATTCATAATATATACATATATATACGTTGCTTGTGAAAAAAGTCTTTGTGTCGAGAACCACTCAATATCACACTGATGAAATATGCAGTTCACAATCGGTTTTCGGCCCTTGACTAGGAGGCCAATCCCACTAGCATATGTATGCCCTCAAGGCATATGACTCGACTTCACAAAAGAATTTGCCTCCATGTAATGTTTGCTATGTACGAGTATGTGGATGTATCTTGCTATCGATGATGGTTGTGTGGCATATGTGTGTATAGAGTGTGCACGAGTGTTAATGAAGCAGATGTACATACGTATGAACATTACTTGCCCTATCCCCATTTTGCGTAATACTACGGCATAGCAAATCACCTAGATATATATATGTGTGTGTGTGTGTGTACGTTGCTTGTGGAAAAGGTCTTTGTGTCGAGAACCACTCAATATCACACTGATGAAATAGGCAGTTCACAATCGGTTTTCGGCCCTTGACTAGGAGGCTAATCTCACTAGCATATGTATGCCCTCAAGGCATATGACTAGATTTCACAAAAGGATTTGCCTCCATGTAATGTTTGTTATGTGCAAGTATGTGGATGTATCTTGCTATCGATGATGGTTGTAGGGCATATGTGTATATAGAGTGTGCACGAGTGTTAATGAAGCATATGTACATACGTATGAACATTACTTGCCCTATCATCATTTTATGTAATACTACGGCATAGCAAAACACCTATATATATATATATATACATATTTTTTAAAAGAAAATTGGACGCATATTAGTTCCCCCCACGGTGGATGTTACCGTCCTGAAGTGTCTCAGGGCCTACTTTTGTAGGTGCCCTTGTGTTAGTGTTGCGATCCGATCGCTGCACAACAAGATGCATTCATAATATATACATATATATACGTTGCTTGTGAAAAAAGTCTTTGTGTCGAGAACCACTCAATATCACACTGATGAAATATGCAGTTCACAATCGGTTTTCGGCCCTTGACTAGGAGGCTAATCTCACTAGCATATGTATGCCCTCAAGGCATATGACTAGATTTCACAAAAGGATTTGCCTCCATGTAATGTTTGTTATGTGCAAGTATGTGGATGTATCTTGCTATCGATGATGGTTGTAGGGCATATGTGTATATAGAGTGTGCACGAGTGTTAATGAAGCATATGTACATACGTATGAACATTACTTGCCCTATCATCATTTTATGTAATACTACGGCATAGCAAAACACCTATATATATATATACATATTTTTTTTAAAAAGAAAATTGGACGCATATTAGTTCCCCCCACGGTGGATGTTACCGTCCTGAAGTGTCTCAGGGCCTACTTTGTAGGTGCCCTTGTGTTAGTGTTGCGATCCGATCGCTGCACAACAAGATGCATTCATAATATATACATATATATACGTTGCTTGTGAAAAAAGTCTTTGTGTCGAGAACCACTCAATATCACACTGATGAAATATGCAGTTCACAATCGGTTTTCGGCCCTTGACTAGGAGGCCAATCCCACTAGCATATGTATGCCCTCAAGACATATGACTAGAGGAGCAGTGTTAAACTTTATGAACCCGTCATCGGTGAACTTTAGCTCAGTGTGATGCTGGAACAGAACAATATGGCTGTACCTGGTAGCTATGAAGTGATGTACAGTAAATAAAATTAAATGTGGGAGCAACCCATATTTCAAGACAGGTCGGTCACCGTCAATGAGACGTGCAAATTTCCAATGTCTACTGGATATAATATATACATTAGCACACGGAGAGAGTCCCACTCCGTACCCTCACAACACCCTATCACAATTTGTTAACAAATCATTAATCACCCTCACATTTCGAAACTCTTCCCAATATCTCAATCTTACAATTTTTGTCCCACACTTGCACACGTGTGTCACAACTATGAACACGCTTAGAAGGGGTCCCTCGGGCACCCCTGAAAGGCCTGTCAGACCCCCCATATTTAGTCACGCTACCGCAGCCCATGTCAGACCCCACCGCATTCGCCCCCATCGCGCCCGTCTCAGCCGACAGCAAACGCCCCAACCATGACCCCCTTTTTCAGTAATTGTCATTCCCCCCTCAGTCACGGTCCTACCCCAGTTCATTGTCCGCTCGAGCGCCCGGAGCATATCACGTTCACCCTCCAGCTCAGATCTCCCTCCCAGTTTAAATCATGCACGACGCCTCGCCAAGCGCTACATCGACGTCGCCGCGACCAGCCCGTGCCGATCCGAGAGCACCGCAGAGCGTCAAGCACGACGTCACGCGAAGTGACATCACGACACGACCACACATGACGTCCCGGCGATGCATGACAGGGCAAACGCAAGCGCGCGTTGACACCAAACGCCGCTGTCACTGGGAACCAATGGTCACAGGGCATCCGAAACGACAATGGCATCCACGGACTTCCACTATGCTCGCTTGAGTATTTAGCTAGCTCCTGCTTTCGAAAAGGGAGATCCGAACCTTTCAAAACCATTCTGCGGGACAGTGATACTTTGCCTCTTGTGGCCTAGTATTAAATGTGATATATATATACATATGCTTCGAATCCACATGAGAGCTTTGTCACTAGCAGGTTGTAAGAGTCTGGTTCGGATCCCCAGAGTGCCGACACGCCACTCTGATGTATGTGCGAAGCCGTGCCGGGGCGTTTGCTTTATCTGTGAATTGCCCCCTGTGTTGCTCGTTTGCCTTTCTGCTTTCCTTGCTTCCATCTGAGCCTGAATCTACAGTCCGCGAGTGCAAGTTAGACCCGCGCCCGTTTTGCGAATCTACGAGCCGGCGCGGCAGAAGCGCGTTGCCGCCTGACATGTTTTACGTAGCACAGCAATAGACACGCATGTCGCCGTTCCGCAGCGGTGGAGATCCGCAGCTGCCCGAAAACGTTCGTGAATTCAGGACACGCTCGTGAATTCCCACAGAGGGGCATTTTTCCCGTTGAGCGCCTAGCGGCGAGATAGCCTGAAGCTGCGGTTGTCATAAATTCACACCCGCGACGGCGAACCGTCACAGGCACTCTCAGCGGTATTCACGTGTGTGCACGATGCGCCCGGCCTTTTTGTACCATATTTTGCACCATTTGCTATGCGAATTCGAACCTCGCAGGGCTTGCTTGCCGAATATGCTCAAACCGGCGTATGTGACCGGCGTTTGGGAATGCACAACCGTAGCCGCGCTAACTCGAGCCGTGACACCTGACTTTCGCCGTTTGACGAGGTTGTAGCCGAACCCATGTTTTTCCCGCAGTTTGTATGATGTTTACCTTTGTGAATTCGACCTGCGCAGGCTGTAGCAACGTTGAATTTCCCGAACGGACCTGGGTGACAGGTTGTGGGAATTCACGGCTTACGGCGCGCCAGCTCGAATCCAAACACCTGACTGCAACCTTTTGACAGCATTGCAGCCGAATGTTTTTTTCTTCAGTTTTCATTGTGTTTGTATTTGTTAATTCGACCCATGTGGGCGTTGGCAGCGGTGAATTCCCCGACGGGCCTGTATGACAGGTTGTGGGAATTCATGGTTGGCGACGCGCCAGCTCGGGTCTGGACACCTGACCCATGCCTTTTTGCCATGCGTGTGCTCGAAGCACGCCTTTGCCCGCAGTTGCTTTCATAATTTTCGACGTGAACTCGTGCTTGGCTGCTCGAAGGGCACCAACTAGGCCTACAGTACTGGAATATCCCGGTTCAAGATATCAGACAGTCAGTGAACCAATATAGATAAACTCGTATAAGAAATAAACCCTAAGCTAGATATACCCGGAACGGTCACGGAGTCGGAACGGTCTCGGTCCTAGCTACCTGTGACACCTTGATGTGTCACAGCACGGGCTTACGGATCAGTCACAGGTCCAGTGTTGGCTACCTAGGAATCTGTCATAGGGGCCTGCACCGGGACTCCCGGTCAGGGCTGCCTATACAGATTTCAGCACACCACCCCAGCACTGTGGGTGGTGACTGACAGGTAAGTCAGAGAAGTTAAGATAAGTTAGGGTAGGAGCTAGGGTGACAAACCTAACTGCTAATCCAACTGTGCTATTCTGATACACAAATTGAAACCCTCTAGCTAGCACAAGTGCAGAAACCTACGGGTAAGGAGCTCCCGCTAAACAACTGAAAGGCACTGTGTAAGCAAACCAGATTGAAGATTGTAGATGTCAAAGCAAAGCATAAACCAAATTGAAGACCACGTTGAGGTCAAATACATCTCAGCACACCACCAGAGTGGTGTACTGCCAGAGCCAGAAGGAAAACTACTCGGGGTCAAAGTTCAGAGGGGCACCGTCACCACAATGTACACGGTGGTAGCTTGCAGCACTGCTCTCCAGTGGGTCAGGCGGCCGGTGAGCCACCGTCGCAGCACCCAGGGAGTGCAGTACTGCATCCAGAGTGACGGGGTCCAGCTCGGAAATACCAGGGTAGATGCATAAATCCCCTCTGCACAGCACAGGCTGCGGTGCAGCCCGACCCGATACCTGCACAGAGTCGATGTCATTGGCCGCCGTGTAGGCGGCAGCTCCCACACCCATGATCGAGATGAAAAGAATGAGAGAGACGAAGTAATGAAACCCCCACGGGCCCGCACGTGCGGGGAAGCCCCATGGCGGCTTGCCACATCCATAGGTGCGGGAAGCACCACCAGACTCAGGCACGTGGGCTGCGGGCTCTGACGCATGATTGGCCGAGATGGCCGGAGCCCGCGGCTTGACGACGAAGCTGCCGTCTGCAAAATCCTCGTAGTCGTCGGTGTCGTAGCCGGTCAAGTCAACCGGCGCAACCGCGGCGTGGTTGACAGCCTCCACAACCCCCGCGAATTCACCGCCTGACTTCTCCGTAGTGGTCACCCGCGTCGATTGAAGGGACACGGGCGGGCCGTAGCCGTAGAGCTCCAGGAGCTCCTCCTCATTCTCCAAGACAGGCATAGCAGGGGCCGGCACGGCGGATGCCGATGCCGCCGCACCACCTGCCGGAACCTGCTCCTCCGGTGTGATACCTGCGCCCGCAGTGTCACACACCAGAGCCGAAGCCTGCGTCGCAATGCCCCCAGACGGCGGGAAAGAGGCGTGAGTGTAATGTACCTTAGGCTCCACCGCCGCGTTGACCTCCGCCGCGAGGTCGTCCAGCCGCTGCAGGATGTCGTCACCGGACGTCCCCGCCACCTGCGTCACCGCGTCAACGGAGAAGCCGTAGGCCGACACGTCGATGCCCCCCACAACACCTCCGCACAGCACCGCTGGCGGACCGTACGCCGTCGCCGCGCGGGCAAAAGCCTCAGCACCATCATCTGCCGCCTCCTGGAAGAGAGCACACATGGCTAGCGCATGGACTCCCTCCGCATCCTCCTCGTCGATGGGTACGCAGAAAGCCGCGGCGGAAGTAGGGGAATGTTGGCGACCGCCAAGAGGGCAGTCGCGGTAGAAGTGGTAAAGATCCTTACCAGTCTTCTTGCAGCGGGTACACAGCGGCTTTGCCCGCTGCTCGTCACGAACGTAGCCCACTGCCGGTGGGGACTGGACCCCCATGCGGAAGCCCCTCTGTGACTGCCCGCGCTGCTGCTGCTGCCGGCGCTGTCCGTGCTGCCGCTGCACCACCGGCGGAGCCGCCTCGTACCTTTGCTGAACCAGCGCGGTCAGCTCGTTGATTTTGTCAAGCAGCGCCTGGTGCTCGCTGCTGGTGAGCAGGGCCGACGTGCCACCACCTGCGGGCTTGGCCAGGAAGGCCTTTCCGACGTCCGTCTGCGCCCATGCCTGCTGGTAAATCTCGACGACCAAAGAGCGCAAGGCCACAAGGGAGACCGACGCGAGGTCGGCCACCATGGGGTGACGCACCTTGACCGCGGCGTAGAACACCGGGTCAAGCCTGCTGTACAGGCTGAGCTTCCTGGTGGCCTCGGTGGGTGTCCAGTCGGCCGCCTTGTTATCCCGCACCAAACGTTGTTCCCGAGCCAAAATCGGCTGCGGGTCAACGTTCGCGGGATAACCAAGCGCGGCATGCTCCTGCTGGAAGGACTCCCGCAACGCCACCGGTACGCTGCGCTTCACGATGTCCACCAGCGCACGCCGTCCATCTCGGTCGGCAGACGCGTCCGTACCCGTAAGCCAGACGTGGGCGTTGCTGTGCTTCTCGATGATAAGCCCAAGCACGTCGTACAGCAGGGCGTTCACCTTGCTCACCACCAGAGCCTGGGGGTCGTCAAGGTCGAACGAGACGAGGTCCAGCCCAGCGGACTCAAACTCCGTACGTAGCTGAACCACCACGTCGGAGAGGAGACTCGCGTCAGTCGTGCCGCTGAAATAATGCCTCTTGTCGCCAAGGATATCCTCGCGGATACCCTTGGCCCATGTCCGATGGAGCCGCCCTTTGTAGACCTCGTCCACAAGCTTGGACTGCTCCTGCAGGTACTTCCTCGTCGCAACGTCGGCGTCGGTGTTGGAAGCAGGGTCGGGGTTCGTAACAGCCGGTGATCTAGCCGTCGGCGTGTTGCGAACCGCGTCAGTCAGCCTCAACGAGGCGTCAATGTCGGAGTCCCTCGTGAGGGACCTCTTCGCACGTGTGTGAACAACCATAATTCTGAAAGCCTGATGGAAGGTGGTACGTTGGGGCGCGTAAGGGTAATGGCGCGGGGAAAACGCGACGTCACAGTTACGTAAGGAGCGGCAGAGCCATGCGAGCGAGGGGCACTGGAAGACGTCGTCGAGGTCGAAGGTGCTGCAGACACCAGCCCAAGAAGCGGTAGCATGCTGGGCCAAGGCAAGAACTACACCGCAACAGGACATTGCGCCAACGAAGCCCGGTCCAGGTCGAATCCCCATAGCGGCGGCTCAAAGACGCACGTATAAACTGCTCATCTCAAATTTCCCACTCGTACCCAAACGCGCCGCTACGCACCACCTCTCAAAGCGGCTGTTTTAGCCAATCATGGCCAAACTAGCTGTGGAATATAGCGTGGAATGGGTCCACGACCTACTGGAATATCCCGGTTCAAGATATCAGACAGTCAGTGAACCAATATAGATAAACTCGTATAAGAAATAAACCCTAAGCTAGATATACCCGGAACGGTCACGGAGTCGGAACGGTCTCGGTCCTAGCTACCTGTGACACCTTGATGTGTCACAGCACGGGCTTACGGATCAGTCACATGTCCAGTGTCACTGGCTACCTAGGAATCTGTCATAGGGGCCTGCACCGGGACTCCCGGTCAGGGCTGCCTATACAGATTTCAGCAAGGCCTTGTGACAGGTTGGGGGCATTCACCGCAGGAGCCGCTCGTGCTGCGACCTGGGCGCACGACACGAGAGCCGCAGTGAATGCCCAATTGCAAAGTGTTGTTTTGTTCTGCTGGAACGGTATCACCTAACAGGGTGCCGAACCTCTTCGTAGTATATTAAAAAAACTTGCCCTCCAATGCCGCACCCACATCTCAAACCCAAAACCCCCCACAACACCCCACACTCAACCACAACAGAGATACACCGCCATTTTAGCACCCAGCAATACCCCCACGCCCCGCCAGCCCCTACATTGCCGCCCCTTGTTCATAATCGCGACACGTTGCATAATCATGCACTTGCACTTCGTACTTGCACTTGCACTTTTGCACTTGCACTCCTTGCACTTGCACTTCTTGCACTTGCACTTCTTGCACTTGCACTTCTTGCACTTGCACTTCTTGCACTTGCACTTTCTTGCACCCTTGCACTAATCCTTGCACTTGCACTTCTTGCACTTGCACTTCTTGCACTTGCACTCTTGCACTTGCACTTCTTGCACTTGCACTCTCTTGCACTTGCACTTGCACTTTGCACTTGCACTTGCACTTCTTGCACTTTAATTCTGCACTCTGCACTTGCACTTGCACTTGCACTTGCACTTGCACTTCTTGCACTTGCACTTGCACACACACACATGCACACACTTGCACACACACTTGCACACACACTTGCACACTTGCACACACACACACACACACACTTGCACACTGCACACACACTTGCACACACACCCTTGCACACACACTTGCACACACAC
Source organism: Cymbomonas tetramitiformis (assembly GCA_001247695.2). Taxonomy (NCBI): domain Eukaryota; kingdom Viridiplantae; phylum Chlorophyta; class Pyramimonadophyceae; order Pyramimonadales; family Pyramimonadaceae; genus Cymbomonas; species Cymbomonas tetramitiformis. The sequence continues at coordinate 30,652 of LGRX02003144.1, forward strand.
ACACACTTGCACACTGTCTTGCACACACACACAACACATAACACATAACATAACATATCATAACATAACATGTCTGTAGCTCTATTTTGCATGACATTCTCGTCGATTTTTTCTTCAATATTGTGCAGGATTGGGATCGGATCGACACCTCGCCAATAGATCACCGCCATGTTGTAAGAGTAACCCCCGATGTCATAAACAACACGTACACGCTTGTTAAACGGCAAATGAGCCAAATGATGTTAATCACAAGTATGTACAATGACATCAAAGTCTTATTCCCGGAGCTTCACGATGAAGCTGCTGGGTGGATTATGAAACATCTTGAGCGCCACTCTGACGATGAGCGAGATGATTCCAAATATCTCAATAATGGCACGATTGAACGTGGTGACACTGGAGAACAAACCTTGGTATCGATCAGCGTGCGTCGCCACCTTCCTGTCGCTTGCAAGCTTGGACAACTAAGTTGTTGCATGGTGGGGTTATTCTCTTTGGTTTATGTTTGCAGTATTTCTTTTGCGTGCCCATGCAATGTTATAGCGTACAGGTCATAACATGGTTGTTGGCATACGCAATTGAGTTATTGTGCATGTACACGGCTGTTATTCAGACTGTGTTGGAATGCATTGTCAACATCACAGGACGGTCACATAAGAACCATTCAAAGCATTTTTAAGAAATTCGGCAGGATTGTGCACACCAAAGAAGGCAGCTTCAACCTATCTGTACTCCGCCTCGGCAAAGTTGTATTTAAAAGATATTCAGTGGAAGAGCAGAGGGCAAGTACTAGGACTGAATAATCTAGCTTAGGGTTTATTCATCCATCGAGAGTTTATCCACACACAGTTCGGGACCTCTGATATCTAGTGCACTAGGATGTTCCGGTATTACATGCGCCCTAACCCGGATATATAACAGAGTATTGGTATTGAACATTAGGCATGATGCACACTAGGTGTACTAGGGTCCGCATCAAGGATTTTTTGTAGCTTAAAGAGGAAATTTTGCTATCAAGTCCGTCAAACTTAATTTGATAAATATTACAGGAACAACGTTTTAGACACGCTTACACAATCATCCTCGAGTAGATGTTTCCGTGGATGTTTTCAAAAGTAAATTTGGATGTCGGATGCTTTATTCCCGTTAATCCGAATTTATTCGAATTTATTCCAATTAATCCGAATTTATTCGAAATTATTCCAACTAATCCGAATTAATCTGAATCTATTCGAATTATTCGGAATTCATTCAAATTTATTCGAATTGATGTTAATTATTGTTGTTGTTATTATTACAACATATTATTCGAATTAATACGAATATATTCGAATCAATTCCAATCAATCCGAATTTATTCGAATTTATTCCAATTGATCCGAATATATTCCAATTATTCCGAATTTATTCGAATTAATTCCAATTATTCCGACTTTATTCGAATTATTCCAATTAATTCGACTTTATTCAAATTCATTCCAATCAATTCGAATTTATTCGAATTTATTCCAATTAATTCGGATGTATTCGAAGTTATTGCAATTATTTCGAATTTAGTCGAATTAATCTGAATTTATTCGAAGTTATTCGAATGATTCGGAATTTATTCGAATTTATTCGAATTTATTAGGAATTTATTCAAAATTATTCGAATTGATTTTAATTATTATTGGTATTATTATTTCAACATGTTATTAGAATCAATACGAATACATCCGAATTAATTCCAATTAATCCGAATGTATTCGAATTCATTGCAAATAATCCGAATTTATTCGAATTTATCCGAGTTTATACGAATTTGTCCGAATTTATCCGAATTTATCCGAACTTATTCGAATTTATGCGAATTTACCCGATTTTATTCGAATCAATTTGAATTTATTTGAATTTATTCGAATTCATTCGAATTAATCCGAATTTATTCGAATTTATTCGAATTAATCCTAATTTATTCGAATTTATTCGAATTAATCCTAATTTACTCAAATTTATTCGAATTAATCCGAATTTATTCAAATTTATTCGAATCATTCGGAATTTATTCAATTTAATTCGAATTGATTTCAATTTATTGGAGTTTATAAGAATGTATCAATGTTTTTTCATTTTTTCGAATTAATCCGAAATAATTCTAAATATTTTCAATTTGTTTGGATTTATTTCAAGTTATTCGAATTTCTCAAGCTTCTTCATATTTATTTGAATTTACACTAAGATACCACACGAAGAAACGAGAATGCAAACGGAGAATCGTGAAATCCCACCGAGAAATTGGAATTCTCACGAGGAAATTGAAAATTTGACGATGACAGATCTGGGGGGTAGGTGCGTGGGAAGAAAGCTTGGTACAGGTATGACGATGACATACTGTGGTTACACTATTGAACTTCCTTTTATCAAATTAATCGTTGATTTTTCTTTCATCGGACGACAATTGATAAAAACTAATTAACTCCTAGTGATGCCAGCTGTCCAACAAATCGATAGTAGTTAAATAAATATCCTGCTCATTGATCGTGCGAACAACAATAAACAGTGAATAGTTCGGAAATTATATAATGATTCCACCGCATATCGTGCGACAATCGACAATCGACAAAATAAATAAACAGTTGACAAACAGTCGACAACTCTCCAGCTGGAGAGTCGACAACTCTCCACGTCCAGCTGGAGAGTCTCCAGGTAACGGCAATCACGGTAAACAATTGCACAGGCGGCACAAATTTCAGAACTTGAAAATCAAAATGAGTGAAGGTGCACAGGTCGCCCAGGACTGCCTTATTTGTCGGGTTAGGGGCATTCAAGGGCCATGCCAATGTGTGAGAGTCACCATTGGTGACATGTTGGTCAAGCGTCGACGCTTGGATAAGCTGCCACAGGCGTCTATCGTCAGCAGCTTAGGTGTATATTTACGTATAATATGTATGTTTACGTATGTATATTCCTGTCTTTTCTTGAAGTAACATAATATATCGAAATCAATCGATGATCTATCCCCAAAGCCAAAACCGATTACTGTACAGTAAGTGCCTTGATTAAAACCCTAAATACTGAAGTGCGGTGTACAGTAACAATAATGTGATAGTAGAAATAATAATTAATGGGGTTCGGACCTATGCATGCAATAGTCAATAACAAATAGTCGATATATATATATATATATAGCTTCAAGGTCAACAAACAATGAATAATAATAATAATAATTAATGTCCTTGAGGCATGAATTCCCTATTGATTTTATTAAACTATTGATGGCGTTGCGGGGTATTAAGTTCAATAGTGTAACCACAATGGCATATTTCCCGCGCGCGCGGAAATCTGGGGGGTAGGTGCGTGGGAAGAAAACTTGGTACAGGTATGATGATGACATATTTCCCGCGCGGGGAAATCAGGGGGTAGGTGCGTGGGAAGAAAACTTGTACGGGTATGACGATGACATATTTCCCGCGCACGGGAAATCCGGGGGGTAGGTGCGTGGGAAGAAAACTTGGTACAGGTATGACGATGACATATTTCCCCCCCGCGCGGGAAATCTGGGGGGTAGGTGAAACGTTGACATTCCCAATGTGAATTCTCAGTGAGAAACGGAGTCTTCCATCAAAATGCATAAATTCCTGGTGCGGAGCTGCAATTCCCATTAAGAAACGAGAAATCCCACCGAGAAATGAGAATTCACACCGAAGAATGGGAATTCTCACTAGGAAAATGGAAGTCCTAGTAGGATATGGGAATTGCTCGGGCGCGTTCGGGAACGTCTGAAGGGGTCAGATAATAATGTCGGATAATGATCTGGCTTAGGAAGTGAATAACACTGGTAGCACGATGCAAACGTGGACCATTAAGTGACCCTTTTACAATTATACGCGACGCCGCGTCATCCGCGCCTGCAAGTTGGGTATCGTTGGAAAGAGGAGGACGAGCCGGATGCACTCCGGTCAATAAGTATGGCGCGCATGGTGCGGTGCGGATAATATTCAAGTTCAAAGCCATTCTGGGTGAGAAAAACATCCGGATTCCGGCGATGTTTTCCTGAAAAGAGAACCCCCCCCCCAGTCCTAACTGGAAAAGGTTTTAATTTTTCCGGGAGCAAACTTTCATTGTTTCCGGAACAATTAACTTTTGATTTCTCCCGTAACAATGAATTTTGGCTACGGGCATGCATGTTTAGGGTTTAGTGAGAGTTTATGGGGTTTATCCAGTAGTCAGGCTGTCACGGGCATACAAATGCATATACGAAGTTTCAGAGTAATCGGATACGAATCGATATATATCACAACTGGTGATTATGCAATACGGCCCGTGTTACGAAACATTTTTATTCTGTAACAAAGCTCCCAAGGGAATCGTGTTTCATCACTATATAGCACAGGCTGTTCGGCTAGTTTCTCTCGTCACAGGAATCCCTGTTTTCCCCAACCTGCGCCGCCATAAATGTCATCTCTATTGTCATCTGTCACGGTATTGTACCAACACCGTTGATTCTGTCATAATCGTTCCTAATAATATTTCTATCGTTCACGATTCTGCCAGAGAGATAACATTTACTGATTTTGCATTCTTCATCCACGATCTCAGATTCCCTATCAATATTTCTCCCAATATGCCGGTAATCTGAATCGGATCCCCCTTCCGTGGGGGTAATTGGCAGTCTATCGTGCCCCCTGGCACAACTCTCCCCCCCTTAGGGGTGGCTTTCTCCTGATGTCACCCCAGCATCTTCATCACCTGTATTCCTGGGAAATAACCGCTGAAATAAGGTTCTCAGTAACTTAGCAGGTATAGGATATACTGCGCGAGAATTCTGCATCCCCTGCTGATCTGGATGAGGCCCTAGTTGAGCAGTAAGGGGGTGCACTCCAGTTGCCCATTTACATGGACACGGAGTCTGCGAGGTACATTCTCGCAGTGGTACGCTGGGCGGCGCATTAGTCCAGATACAAGTAGGTTTCTTATACTTCTCCCCGTACATGCAATATGAGCAAAACAAAGGGGTAGGTAATTGATCCACTACAGGTCTGAATCGCAAAGCATTGGGATATCGCCCTTTTGGATTTTCCAGAAACCAATAGCGTGGTCTGAGATATTCGATGATGTCAAGGGTGCGTTCTACACAAGCATCTGCAGATATTAAATCTGGTGGTCCTCCAGTAGTTCGCGCTTGACTATATTGGGTACACGGTGGACTCGCCCATATTACATCAAAATATCCAGGAGGGTAATAGCTCCAATATTCCCAATCTTCAATTCTGGTAACATGCGTAGATCGCCAGAACTTATCAGAATCTAAAGATACTGTCTGTGCCTGAGGAAAGCATTCTGAGAAGGATCTTTGAACTGAGCCAGTGCCACTGAAGAGTACCAGTATTCTGATAGGTTTTACTGGAGCTGGCGATAACTCAGTCACATACGCCACTTCTCCAGAATCGGTAAAGTGTTGTTCTTCCCATGGAAGACACGCACTCGCAGAACTATTAGACATACCCCAGAACTGCGCTGATAATTGCTGCACTAATGTCCCACCGTCCGCTGTCATTATTGACGCGGCATGTTGGTGCCGTCGATGTTCCCTTCTCCTCGCAGCTGAATCCCTGACCTGCTGTTCCATTGCTAGGCGTCTCTCTTCAAAATCCCGCAACTGTTGTAATGGGGCACCGCGCTCTAGCTTATCACGCGTTCTCCACTGGTCATGGGCTTTAGAGAACCCGGTCCATCGCACCTTCCATTCCTCTATTTCTTTGCCCCTGCTCACGCGTACGCGTCGGCTCAAGATTTTCTCTACATGAGCCTCCTTCTGTCCGTCCACCATCACTGCTTCAGGTGTCACTGTCTGCTGTCGCAGAGCGAAAGTGTCCTCTCCACCTGTGTAGGGTTTCAATCTGTGCTGCGCGAACACGTCATGCACTCTCCAATGTGGGGGCAACTTCAGTCTATACGCCACTGGTGCCCCTCTGTCTGCCTCAGGCATCTCCGCCTGCAGATCGCTGTAAAAGCGTTCCGTAACTGCAACTGGACCATGCCACCGCTTGCTCAGCTTGCGGCACAAGGCTCTGTCCATCAACTTCTCTGTAAGATGTTTAGCCTCAATCCAGACCAAGTCACCTACCGCATACTCCCGCTGCGTGTGTCGCTGATCAAAAGCGTCTCGTTGCCTGCGTTGTGCTAGCTCAAGTTTACTGCGTGCGTCCCGCAACTGCGACGAAAATCTCGACGCCCATTCATGTGCAGTCCCCACCCCTCCTTTTCGTTGCCCGCTGTGCAATTGAGCGGCCTCCAAGAATATGTCAAGCTGCGACATGGGCGACACACCACAACATAATTCAAATGGAGTGAAACCTGTAACATCATTACGCGAATCGTTGATTGCGAACTCTACGTTTGTAGCGTATAAGTCCCAGGACTCCGGATTGTCCTCCACAAACGATCTCAACATGTCCTCCACCACCCTGTTAGTGTGCTCCGCTTGACCATCAGAGCGAGGGTTGTAGGGCGTAGTCATCGCCACTTTCACACCCATCAATCTCATCAACTCCTTCCAGAAGGTATCCTGAAAGCGTGGATCACGGTCACTGACTATTTTCATCGGAGCTCCATGTTGTCTCCACACCGTGTCAAAGTAGATACGTGCCACTGTAGCAGCAGAGCTGTCCCCAAAATTCATAGGAACCACATGTACCATTTTAGACAGTTTGCATGTAAATGCTACAAATGCGTCATTGCCCTGCTCAGTCAAGGGTAGGCCTGTGACGAAGTCCACTCCCACATCCTGCCATACCCGAGTTGGAATAGAATGCGGGTTCAGCAATCCATCTGGGAAAGATGATCTGGGCTTCACCGCCTGACAAACTGAACAGGAGGCAACCCATTCTCCCACATCTTGGTGTGCATTCCTCCACCAAAACCTTCGCAGAACACGCTCCAGCGTTTTATCTCGGCCAGTATGGCCAGCTGTCGCTGACTCATGCGCTTCGCGCATAATAATCTCTCTCAGCGGAGAGTCCTCTCCCAGCACCAACTGAAATCTTCCCGATGCAGTTCTCCACAGTACTTCACCCACCAGACAGAACTCTTTGGTGCGGCTGTGAGGAGCACACTTTACCTTAGTGCGTAGCTCATTGAGAGGTCCATCTCTAGTATATTCGGACTTCAAGGCTTCCAAGAAAGCAGCATCAGACGCTTCTTCCTGAGAGTCACGCAATTTGGCTGCTTTGCCTGCGTGTATTATGGGTACTCGTCCTCTTGGTTGACGTACTCTTTGTACTCGCTGCTTCGATGGAGGCGCATACACTACCAGCATAGGCTGCTGTAAATCGACTAATTTCCCATTGGAACCCTCCATCAATTGTACTGGTTCACCTTGCGCATCATGCGTGGGGATCACCTCCTCAATACGCATTCCTGCTCGCCTGAACAGGGATCTCCACTGCGGCATTCTGGACTGAATATCAGGCAGTAGAAACACAGCAGAAGTGTTCTCGGGGTCACATCGCCACTCCTGCACGTACTTACGCAGCAAGGCCTCCACTGTCAAGTGTTTGTCTGAGAACGAGGGTTCGCACCACACATGCATCCCTCTCCACTTCTCCTGTAAGCAGTTGTGCCAGAACCGCTTTACACGCCGATTGTTGCCATGCTCATCGCAACAGGCGTCGACGTCGAAGTTGCCATATTTAGCCTGAATACGGTCAAACACGTCCTGCCGCACTCGCATACCGCGCCAGCCAACTGCCTGGAACCGTACAGACTTCTTTGGCTGCCTCTGTGATGGCAGTGGAGCTTCTGCAGACTGTTCCTGCACTTCCGAGCACTGGTCTTCCTTCACATCCCCTTTCAGGGCAGAAGGCACAGAACGCCTGTTCTGCGGTTCACCCTGCTTGGTCACTTTGGTGTTCACATCGCCTCGTTCTGAGGCGGCATCCCGCAAAGAAGTTTCTACATCCTCCTTCACTCGCAACACTTGGGAGCGGGGACTCCTCCTCAATGTGCGTTCCAGTCCACCCGACTTCTGCTGAGTCGTCTGAGTGTCCTCGGTGCGAATGCTGACCTCCGCGACTTTATCTGATACCCCCTTCACTTTAGAAGTGATGCGCTTGTCCAGCGTCTTGGATCTCAGATACTTCCCCCGACTTTTAAAGGCCAGGGTAGCCTCCATAGCTTTCTCCGCTATCTGTAAAGTGTCCACCGCGTGAAGATAAGCCTGCTGCTCTGCATGCCATGCAGGATAGCTCTTCGAGGGCCCCTCTTCGAAGATGTGGGAGGTGTCCATCGCAGCGAGCGAAGTCTTGGGTAAATCGGATTTGTCGTCCAATACCCCCGCCTCCTTCAACCCGTCTCGTGGCGACTTGACCACATAGTCAGGTCGGCGAGACAAGGCGTCAGGTACCAGCAACAGAGCCCCCTTCACATATTCCATACGGGGAACACCCACCTCCACCAAGTCCATGTACCATCTCGCCTGTCGCCTAGATAGCTCACGCCCCGGCTCCATTAACCACTCTAATGGGCGGTGATCACCTTGAAGCTTGAACTCTGTAAAAATCAAATAATGCCTCCACGTCACTGTACAGCAATGATGTAGAGCACCCAGTTCTCGCTCTCCAGTATGGTAATTCTGCTCTGCCGCTGAAAATTGTCGGCTCTCATATGCAATCACCTTCAGACCATTCCCACAGTCTTGCATAAGGACCCCGCCTAGCGCCACTCCGCTAGCGTCCGTCTGCACCAGAAAAGGAGCAGATCCATCAGCTGCCGCCTTCATATTTGGCAATGCCAGAATGGGCGCCTTAACCAGAGCAGCTTTCAACTCCTCAAAGGCCCACTGCTGCTCCGGTCCCCATGTCCAGGGTACATCCGTCTTGGTCAGCTTGGTCAAGGGCTGCGCTATCTCAGAGAAGCAGTGGATGAAACGCCTATAATATCCCGCCAGTCCCAAGAACTGCCGCACGTGGGTAACATTCTCCAGCGCAGGCCAATCGCGCACTGCCGCCACCTTATCATGTTGAGGTTGGCACCCTTCCTTCGACAGAGTGTGACCAAGGAACTTGATAGAAGACTTCAACATTTGTGCCTTAGACTTCTTCAAGTATACACCCTTCTCGCGGCATGTTAACAGAAATGTGCGTACCGCAGAGTAGTGCTCCTCCACGGTCCCACTGGTGTAAACACACACATCGTCAATGAAAATTCTGACGAAGGGTAAATGTCCCAACGCTCGCTGCATTCGCCGTTGATATTGTGACGGGGAGTTCTGCAAGCCTTGAGGCATTACCAACCACTCGTAGGCTCCCATCTGAGTAGTAAACGCTGTCTTCTCCACGTCCTCAGGTGCCATAGGTACTTGCCAGAACCCGTCTACAGCGTCGAAGGTGGAGAAATGGGTAGCTCCCTGCATCTCGTCAAACATCATTTGAATATCAGGTAGAGGATACCGGTCTCGAATTGTTTGTGAATTCAGTTGCCTGAAATCACACACCAGCCTAAGGATATGGGGCTGTCCTGGCTTGGGCACCATTAAACAAGGAGCCGCATACGGACTCGAAGAGGGTCGTATGTATCCTTTCTCCACCAGTTGTTCAATGCGTTCTCGTAGTTGACGCAACTCCTCCACAGACATCTTGTAAGGTCTTCTACAGCCGGAGGTCCTCCTTCTCTGTCCGGCTTGAGGTTAATCTTCGCCTGATCTTCGTCAGCGTGTCGAAGGTTTTCCAATCCAGAAGGTAAAGAGTCCCGCAGCTCCTGCTCAAATTCGTCGAAGAGGTCCTTGAACTTCTTCTTCCACGCTGCAGTGGCATCCGCATCTTGCGAGTCCTGCTGCGACACAGGGTTCTTCGGTTCATCGTTGGCGCCAGTAGGAATCTTCGAGATGTCCTCCTTCTCAACGGCCAAATCCTCAGCTTCCACCTTGAAAGCCGACTCTCCGGTTGTGGTCCTCGCAGCCATCATCAACCATGCGGGCATGGAAGAAGCGTCTCCCGCGAGTCTCCGCGTTTCCGCGGCCACTAGATGTTTCTTCAACTGCACCGAAGTGAGGAACACCTCGTCAATCAGCCCGGCACAATCCACATCTCCTCGTCGCTTCCCTTTCCTTCCTCCAGGGGCAGCACTGATTCCCGGATTACACCCGGAAATGGTAACCCTCTCTGCACCGCCTCCTTTCCTTTTGTTAGAAAAGGACACTGCACCATTGCCATCATAGTCCAGCGTAATGGGAGATAAGCTGCGTAGCCATTTCCCTCCCAACACCATGTCCACGGCGATGCCCAAGGGTAGCACCCGCATAGCCATAGATTGCTCAGTATAGGTCCCTGTCGTGGTCCTGGCAGTGAACTTAGAATAAGCCACATGACCAGTCGTCTTGACTGAGCCATCCGCCAGGGTCACACGCATAGCGGGTCCACTTCGCGTAGTCAACTTGCAGCGTCTGGCGCAGTCTTCAGATACGAATATATCTGAAGCTCCAGAATCCACCAGCACCTTGACACGATGTCCCTTCAAGTACGCGAAGAATACCAGAAGTAGGGGTCCATCTGGATCTTGTGCAGAAGCCAAGTATTCAGTGGGTCCCCATCGTACACTACCATCGCTGCACACCCGCTCACATTTAAGTGGGTCATCATCATCTTCCTCATTATCATCCAATGGGTGACTTCCTCCAAGGTCATCATCATCCAGAGGGTGACTATCCAACACGGACAGTTGCGCGTCCATGGTGGTTGAAGGTGATACATGAGTAGTAGTTGCAGCATCGTTGTGGTCCGCAACTGGTTTCGAGTCTTGATCTCCCGCTGCCATCATTTGCTGCGTGAAGTTTAGGTCGTTATCGGGCGTGGACATCTGTTCATCCGCTGATGCATGCGTCGGAGATTCTGAAATCTCCGGTATCGACAATGGAGGGGTTGTAACACCTACCGGCCCTCCAGAATCATCGCCTTCAGATGGAGTATCACCTGAATTACTCGGTACCTCAGGCATATCCTCCGCAAACATCTCCTGATAAACTGTGGCTGGGTCTGCTTCTTGCTGCATCTCTCGAAATCGGTGTACTCGATATAAACTACACCATGTATCAGGAATTCCAGGGATGTCCCCCCCAGATCCTGGTATCCTGCCCGTATCAGATATCGCCGCTGATGGGCGTGCCACAGGAGATTGCAAGGATTCCAGCACCAGTAAAGTTCCAGAATCGTCACGCACAGAGAGGGGCTCATATCTTTTCCTCACACGCTTCCACCCCTCCAACTCCCACTGTCTGCTGCCTCTTGGAGTGGAAGTCTCCTGAGACATAGCGTGTAGTTGCTCTTCCATAGACAACTCTTCCCAAGCATACCTTAAAAGGGTAGCTAGAGGCATCGCCAAATCCAGAGCTGTCAAACTCCGGCTGCGATGTAACTCACCAATATCCACCACACCTCGCTGAAGTAGATTATCAACATGTGATGTGATCATTGATTTCCGGGTACATACCGGTACCACACCCCCTGCAGCGTGATGTGCGAGAGGTAGGTCTGCCATTGTCCGCATCATATCCAGATTGCTCCTTCTGTTTAGGAACCTGATTGGAATATTGCGTCGCCGCCGTCCATTAATAAGGTCCTTGTCCAGGTCCTTCTGTATGTCAGCAGCAGATACTTTCTGTCGCAGCTGTTTCCGGATCCGCTGCATCAGAGCCTCCATCGAGGTCGCCCTCCCTTTACTTCGCCACTGCCACGCGGGTAAACGCTGTGACTGTTCCGTCAAGAGGGGCGCGTACACATTGTTGTACATCCATGTGCCCAACACTGCAAAGTGCCGAGGCATAGGATCACCTTCTTCAGGTGAAACTCTCAGCCTACTGCTGAAAGTCAGCGGCGAGCTTGTCGCCACCGAGAAGGGTGATTCATCACCCTTCCTCCTCGGAGATAGTGATCTCCTCGGAGTTGTGCAACTCCGCACCAATAACCGCCAGCTGCTCGGAGCACCCTACCAAGGCCGCCAAGGATTCCACGGCCTCTCCATCCATCTCTGCCAAGCTCTCGATCTCCGCCTTTAGCTCGACAGGTGCCCACTCAGTGTCCTCATTGCGCGACAACGCCCAGAACAACGCCGCCACTTGTTCTCGGTTTCGAGCTAAACGAGGGGGTGCGTTTGCCTTCCACGCAGCCAACTTCACCGCGTCCGTACAGTCCCGCACCAGATGGTCGGGACTTTGACACGCGTAGCAGTTTCTCACTCGCTTCGGATAGGTCGGGGTTGTTGTCAAGGCCGGGGGCGATGGTCGAGCAGAGGTCGGCGCTGCAGCGAGCTCAGCGTGCGTGGCTGCCATCAATCGATGAGGCTCCCGAGAGCGGCTTCGGAAGAAGGACCTGGAGGGTGACGGAGATGTAGAAGGGGAATTCCAGGGGCGGCCAGTTCGTTCTCCACTTCTGTTGGATTGAGCCTGAGCCGCCTTCTTCTCCTTGCGCGACTCGATGTTTTTGGCAATCTCCAGCACTTTTAAGATTGCCTGAGTAACATCACGGGGCGTCGCCTCCTCCTTCATCTTCTCCTCCCACACATGTGGCTCGGAGAGGTCCAGCTTGATCCTTCGCAGCTCCTCACCCACCTTGTCAGTGTAGGTGAGTCCCCTCCAGAATATATATGAGAACTCAGACTCAGAGACTTGCACGCATCCTTGGACGACCTTTGCCATAAAGTTCACAGTTTTATGGCGATTGGTCAATCGCGAATGGTAGGCGTCAGCGGTCTCGTCTTTCTTCTGACCGATCTGGAGATCATCTCGAAGGGTTTGAAGTTCCGCCACTGGAAGAGTACTCACCGCCAGATCCCCCAGAAAGACGTCTGGATCGCTGTATCGGAGACGCCAGGCCTCCGATGTCCCAGAACCGCCGCCAGCCCTCTCCATATACTCTTTCTGCTCCGTGCCCAATGCAGTTTCTGTCACGGTCCATAGCACCTCGGAGACCGAAGATTGACGGCCCTCTCCCGCATAACAGCTCGCCTGAGAAAACGCCCTCAGTACCACCTTCTCGTTGAGGAGCTTGTGCAGGTTCCGCGCAAAGGTCTCCAACTCAGAGATGGCCTTCTCTTTACTCAGCTTGTCCGCGGAAGGGAAGCGGGTCAGCTTTTCGACGAGGCGATCGATGTTGCTCTGCACCTTACTCTCCAGATAGGCCGCCTTGTCGCCAGGGTCGTGTTCTCCTTGTCCAGGAGGACGAGGGTTGAAGACCTGGGCGTGAGGAGAAAGGCCTGGACGAGCGTGAGGAGGTGGCGCAACCGATCCTGCGAAATGGGGACTCCGGTGTTGCGGCGCATGCGGTCCTGAATGCAGGGGATGTCCAGGACCTCCTGCAGAAGTTCCCGCTGCAACCGCGCTGATCCCAGATTGAACAGCGAGACCAGGTGGGACTCCAATGTTTGATAGTCCAGGTGGGGCAGCAAGGGCAGGAGGAAGTCCAGCAGGTGGTACTCCATAGGGTACAGATGAGCCTCCCGCTTGTGGGATCACTGCCGATAAGGACGTCGAAGTGTTCGCGGTGGCCACTGGAATACGCGTTACCATCGGGTCATTAGGTATAGGCGTATTGGTCAGGGCCACTGATAGTGATGGCGCCCCGACCATTGACGAGGATGGCGCGGCCGAAGAGGAGGGAGGCGTCGCAGGAGCTTCCAAAGCCGGTGGGTTTCTCTCTCTCCGGCACTCGTCCACGTACCACTGACTTTGCTGCACCTCGAACCAAGCTGCCAGGCAATCTCGATCCAGCATGGAGATCTGCTCTTCGAGAGGCCAGTCTGGGATTTCCATCCAGCTTGGTGACACCACCCCCCTTCCTCCAGGACTGCGGTGATACTCGTGTAACACCGTGTCCACCGCATCCTTGTTCACCATCATGACATAGGTGGGGACAGCGGGGGATAGAAGTAAGGCGGGGGAACCAGTTACCAACCCCCAGCGGAGATGTACTCCGTGAGGGGCATACCGATCAACGTCAGGGCCTTGTAGAAGAGGTTGACGCCGAAGGGTCCCGTGGATGCCAATCCAGTAGCCGTGGGCATGTCAAACTGGAATTCTGAATACCCAGGAGGCGTAGGCGTCCACAGGCTCAACCCCTCCGCAGTGACTAGCATCGCCCTTCCTCGGTGCGATCCACTGTAACCGCCAGGAGGATAGTGTGGGGGCCAGAAGGAGGTCGACGAGGAGGTTCAGATTGGTCTTCATCATCTTCTCCTTCTTCTGCTCCACCGTCTGGGGGAACGCCACTGGGACCTCCGCCCTCCGCTGATCTCCTAGGTGGTGAGTGTGCACTTGTCGCTCCCATCCCGCCAGTTGACTTACGTGGCGCCCCATCGTACGCCTTCTTGCGATCCACTGCCTTCCACTTCTCCTTCGAGATACGCCGCCATTGCTCCTCCTCAGTCCCAATGCTGTCATTCGCCACCGCTGGAGAGGAATCACTTCCATCAATGACGATGGTGTCGAGGGAAGACCGCCGCATCCTGGCCAACTGTCGACATGCTACACCTGATTGTGAGTCAGAATGTACAGGGTCAATACTCTCACGCAATTTTCGAAGCTCCTCCACCGACATCTGGTAAGGTCTTCTACTAGGAGGAGGATCTGCATGGTTGTCCATCTCGAACGAGACCTTGGCCACACGTCCTTCCGCCCGCTGCGTCCCCGATTTAGGGTTAGTCGAGTCACACACCTGATTCGAGGCTCCCACCATCTCAGTTACCACAGCCGCATGGTGCGACTCACTCAGGAAACCCAGCTTGGTCGCCAACTCCATCGAGAGCCCCTGTGGCTTGCTCATGTCATCCTTCATCGGGGGAAACTCCACAGTTAGAAAGCCCAGCTTGATCGCCTCCTCCATCGTGAGCCCCTCAGAGGACTTGCGCCTGGCCTCCTCAACTCTGGCGATCTGCGACAAGCTATCCTCAGGTGAGGGAGGTGGTTGCGATGTCCGCGTCGCTCCTGGCGTCTGACCTAGAGATACTTCGGCAGAAGGTTCTCCATCAGCGTTTCCAGGCTGTGGCTGCTGCGTCTTAGCCACCACCGCGGGTATGGATAAGGATTGCGAGCTCTGCGTCGCTCCTGGCGTCTGACCTAGAGATACTTCAGCAGAAGATTCTCCACCAGCGTTTTCAGAGTGTAGCTGCTGCAACTTAGCAACCACTGCGTCGCTGATGGTCTGGGTAAGGTCCGCCACCCCCTGTGACCCAGCCACACTGTGATCACTGCCCGAGCCCGAACCTGCGCGTTCCGCCAGCCTGCGCTTCCTCGCTTTGGCGTCCCTCCTTGCTCTGGATCTCTCCGACATTTCAGAATTCGATGACGACGGTGAATTCGAGTCATGTCGATAAGGAAGATCGTGACGGTTCCAGCTGTAGGGTCCCAATGCAGCCCTCGAACGTCGGCGTCTGAGTGGAGGATGTCCATCCTCACGCGGCAGTGCATACGATTCATTGCTGTCGTTGTCCGGGTACTGCGTCGCGTAGAACACCTCGGTGCGCCCTCGCTGTCCAACTTCCCCATCAGACTCCACATCGGGCGGTGACATCGGTACACCAGAACGGACCTCGCTGATCTCGGACGCCTCCGAAGCTGATACCATAAAGACGCCTGAGGTGGCGTTGCCCAGCTCCGACGCACGCACTGCTGACGCATCCTTCATGTCCTCCTCCGCTGCAGCTGATCCACCATCTGCTCCCGGCATCCCGTCAGCACGCACACTATCTGTAGCGTTTCCGTCATCAGTTGTACGCGTAGATAATGTGTGCGCACGCACCTCGCCCAGCCCCGGCATTCCGTCCACACGCATACTATCTGTAGCGTTTCCGCCATCAGTTGTACGCGCAGATAATGTGTGCGCACGCACCTCGCCCAGCCCCGGCATTCCGTCCACACGCATACTATCTGTAGCGTTTCCGCCATCAGTTGTACGCGCAGATAATGTGTGCGCATGCACCTCGCCCAGCCGCAACGACGGTGAGTGTTCCCACTCCACACGCATAGGCAGCGGGTTCCCATAAGGAGGTCGGCCCTGTGTGTACCAGCCTTCACCCTGATAGGGTGTTGGGAATTGAACATTCCTGAAAGGGTAATGTCCAGTCCAGGTGTGTAATGGTAATGGCGCCGCTGCATCGGTGGGTGCAGCCGATGGTGTCATATACTGCACCGGCTGATCCGCTGTCCACGGTGGTGGTATTGGCCCTCCTGGATATAAACTGCCGGGTGCAGCAGCTGGGAGGAAGTTAGCTGCTGCCATTGGTGATGCCCTATACATAGGGACTGCGAAGGCAGCAGGATCAGAGAACTGCGCACCATATTGCCCCGTTGTAGGCTGCCGAACATACCGTTCGGCAGTAGCAGCTCCCATGCCTGCGCCCGAAACTGCTGCTCCAGGATATCCGGACGATGGTGCAACGTGCCCTGCTTCAGAATGCGCCCAAAAAGGCGCAGCAGCAGCAGGATCAACAGCAGGTTGAGAATATGGTGCCACTGGCTGTGCTCCCGTCGGTGTGCCAAGGGAAGCTGCCGGCAGGTGGTGAGGATAATGGCTTACCGGAGGTAACCCAATATATACTCCTGACGAACCGACGGCTGAAGTGTGCTGTCCGTGTTGCATATAGTGTGCTCCAGAGGGCGCACCATAACCGAGATAAGGTATCTCGGCATTGGCTTGATAAGCAGGATTGGTCTGTGGTGTGCCCCTGAATATACCAGCCGACGTCTTATAAGTGTACACGTCTGTGCCACTCATAGCCCGAGTCCAGATATATATATATACGACGTCAACACAGAACGGACCACCCAGTAGGTTGTCGTTACGTTGAAAACAGTCCCAACCCGTGCAGGATGGGTTTGTGTGCGCCACACACGAAGCTGTTTTTCGTTTCCGACCACTAAGAATACTATACTAGAATGATATTCTGTGTCCAGAAAAGCCGTTTACGTTTGCTAGACGTCACCGTACGAATACCGTGTTGTCGTTAACGTTGAAGACAGCCTCGACCCGTGCAGGATGGGTTTGTGTGCGCCACACACGAAGCTGTTTTTCGTTTCCGACCGCTAAGAATACTATACTAGAATGATATTCTGTGTCCAGAAAAGCCGTTTACGTTTGCTAGACGTCACCGTACGAATACCGTACCCTGAGTATTAAGAGCTGAAGGAGACGACATACTGCATTCTACCGTGAGTTTCCGTGCATTCCAGATAATTTCCGTCAATATACATATTGTCCAGGTATAGTTAAACGTCGTTGCAGGGTTGTATTGCCGATCTGAGCATATTTTTCAAAAACCGATGAACGACATGTTTGACCGTCCACAGTGTGAAAATAAGCGCCGGACCTGTCCTGAACGATATATGATCTCTAGAGGCTCGTAGTCGTCAAAAATACTTTTCCATGGATAAGTTTGACATATACAAACGGGAAATAATGACTAAGAGCTCATCTCCCCCCCAGAACATACTGTGCGCATGGAAGTCGCTTACGCTGAAGAAAGCCGAGTGCTGTTATCCCGCGCGAATAGCATAATTGAAGGCAGCACTCGCCACATCTGATACCAATTTGTCACGGGCATACAAATGCATATACGAAGTTTCAGAGTAATCGGATACGAATCGATATATATCACAACTGGTGATTATGCAATACGGCCCGTGTTACGAAAACATTTTTATTCTGTAACAAAGCTCCCAAGGGAATCGTGTTTCATCACTATATAGCACAGGCTGTTCGGCTAGTTTCTCTCGTCACAGGAATCCCTGTTTTTCCCCAACCTGCGCCGCCATAAATGTCATCTCTATCGTCATCTGTCACGGTATTGTACCAACACCGTTGATTCTGTCATAATCGTTCCTAATAATATTTCTATCGTTCACGATTCTGCCAGAGAGATAACATTTACTGATTTTGCATTCTTCATCCACGATCTCAGATTCCCTATCAATATTTCTCCCAATATGCCGGTAATCTGAATCGGATCCCCCTTCCGTGGGGGTAATTGGCAGTCTATCGTGCCCCCTGGCACACAGGCACCCTAAAAACCTAACACTAAACCCTGAATATGCTTTCCCGTAGCCAAAATTCATTGTTACGGGGAAAATCAAAAGTTAATTGTTCCGGAAACAATGAAAATTTGCTCCCAGAATAATATAGTTCCAACTGGAAATCTGGTGTACTCGTGGCAGCTCCAACATCATCGCCACCGGGAAATCGGAGTTGCTGGTGTGAAACGGGGAACCCTACACCACATCCAAAAATTATCGACTTGAATTATTACTAGATGATATTGAAATTCTTAGTGAGAAACGAAATGGATGGAGAAGTTCTCGGTGAGAAATGAAATGGTTGTATTTTCCACATTTCTCAATCATTTCAAGAGATTCTCGAGAAATTCTCAGTGGGACCTGCCATGTATGGCACTTCGACTCCTTCAAGTGTATTCCTTGAGCCGCGCAGACCTCGAGAAATATCTGAGTATGGGCGCAGTGTTCCTCCAACGTGTCTTAGAAGAGCAGTCAATCGTCGATGATCACCTTCACAAATGGCAGGTGTCCAAGGGCCCGCTGCATTCTTCGCTAATAGCAGGAAGGACTGTTAGCCAGCCCCGTAGGCATTACCAATCACTCATACGACCCATAAGGTGAGGTGAAGGCAGTTTTTCCCTACATCTTCAGGAGCCATGGTCATCTGCCAGAATCCATCCACGGCATCAAAGGAGGAAACGTACTTGGCTCCATGCATTGCGTCGAACAGTGCCTGAATGTCGGGGAGTGAATATCGATCCTGAACAGTTAGACTGTTTAGGAATCGGTAGTCCACCACCATGCGGAGGACCTCCGGCTTACCAGGTTTGGGAACCATCAAAACCGGGGCTGCGAGGGACTCGACGGCGGTCGGACATACCCCTTGCTAAGGAGTTCGTCCAGCCTTGCCCTTAGTTGGATTAGCTCCACCATGGACATCGTGCAAGGACGCTTGGAAGGTGCGGTACCATCCCAGCCCTCGTGTAGCCGGATGTGGGCTACATCCTCCTTCCGCAGGTCCTTAAACTCAGGTAGGAGTTCTCGGATAACCTTGCCCTTGAAAGAATCCGTCAGTTTTTGAAACTTACTTCTCCACTCCACGGGTATGTTGGGATCCGAGTTTTCTTCACTGGTTGCCACAGCCGATAGCATGGACGATCCAACCAGTGGAGTAGCGAAGGCAACAAGAATGCCATGTGCTGGCTCCGATCCTTCCAGGTTTCCGTATCTTCGGCGATAAGCCTTGAGTTCCTTAACCGCTTGCGCCGCGGACAGCATAACCGGAGTATTCCCGGACATATTGATAACCGTAGGTTCGAGTGCCATGGCTGATCTCTCACCCTTCCTCGAAGTGATTTGTCCCGGTGAGCAGCCCGCGATTCGCACTGGGTTTCCTCGGTGCTGAAATCTCACTGAGCCCCATCCCGAGTAATCCAAAGTGACCGGGGACAGTCCTCTCAGCCAACGCTCTCCCAGAACTATGTCAACCTTGATCCCCAGGGGAAGTACCCGCATCTTGACCACTTCCGAATACAGTAATCACTCACCTTTAAGAAAACCCGGCGTTAAGAAACCAGCCAGCTTTTTTTTTTTTTGGGGTACCCCAGTTGTCGAGAAAAGCTGGCTGGTTTTTTTTGAGCTATGAACCCCTGAAAATAAGAAATATGGGTGCTTTGGCGCCGCAGGCGGAAATTTTTGAAAATGTCGCCTTTAAGTGTTTACCATTGGACTTTTAAGAGAATTGCTGGCTGATTGAAAGAAAAGCATCAATTCTTACCGATTCTTGCTAGATGCCGAGGTCGGCGGGGGGCAAGTTGGTGGAATTAGCTGGCTGACCCCAAATCTCCGGTTTTCTTAAAGGTGAGTGATTACTGTAGGTTCCCACAGAGGTTTCTGCGGATAATTTTCCATAAGCCACTTGGGCAGATGTCTGGACCGAACCATCCGCGAGAGTAACCTTGAGCGGAGTTCCGTTGTTTCGAACCGTGAGGTTGAGTCTCTTGACACAGTCAGTGGAGATGAACTCATCTGAGGCTCCCGAGTTCACTAGTACTCGCACGCGTTTTCACTTCAGAAGTGCCCAGAAGACCAGCAGTAAGGTGCCTTCTTCATCTCTTACTGTGGTCAACTGACTGTCCTGGTTCCAGAGATCCAGACCACCTGACCATCTCGGCATAGGTGCGCACAGATCGCGGTGATCGCCTCTATCACTGGGTGATGCAGCGGTATCGCTCTGCGTGTCTTTATTCGAGATAGGTGAGTCAGTGGTGGTGCAGACTTGGGGTTCGGGGTTGTGTCTGGCCCGTAGTACCATCCACCTGCCAGGTCCCTTTCTGCCTTTAGCCGCTGAACCTCCAGCTCCCTCTTGCGGAGTTCCTTTTCCTTGTCTCGCCGAAGCGCTCGCCTTTGCGTTCGGCTAGCCAAGGGAAAGGAGCTCAGCGTTTTGGAAGTAACTTCCTCCAGTGGCTCTTCCGCCTCTTCCAGGCGTTCCTCCTCTATGACCATAAGCTCGTATGCCTTTAGTTCCACGGGTGGACCTTCCGGCGGCTGAACCTCCTCATCGACTTCCAGGATTGTTCGGAGAGGACACCACTGCCGGTTGCTGACTGCGGCTTGAAGCTCGGCTGGTTCTTCCTCTGGAATGGGTGTCAGACCGGTAGCTTCCACTCCTTCTGCTAGGGACCCTATACTCGATCGTTCTCCAGCAGATAGTTGGAAGTTGATTGTGGCTAACTGTTGTTAGTTCCATCATTTGCTGGGTGAAATACTGAAATTTAGGTCTGGCGGGGATTCCTGGAACTCCTCCGGTGTGGGAGACTGGTCGAGCTGTGGTGAACTGGCGTTGGGGTGGGACTGCTCCCAGTTGAGAGGTGCGCCAGGGTTCTCCCCCGGATCCCATCCTGATTCTGGTTTCTGGGCCTTGATATCCAGTGTAGCAGTTTCAGCGAGAGTACGCTTGGCCTGAGTTGCGTCTTCAGCCGCTTCTCGCTCTCGCTGATTCCATTGATGCACCCGATAGAGGCTGCACCATGCGTCAGGTATTCCTGGCCCTACGTCTGCTCCTGACCCAGGTATGGTACCACAGTCAGTTTCCAAGGTAAGGTTCACCATCCCCTCAGACACCGCCATGGCTATAGACACCTCTCCATGCCAGTTATTCCATCTTCGTTTATACCTTCGCCATCCTTCCGGAACCCGCGCGTTCTTCCAGAGGAGATTTTCATCTGCCAAGGCAGCTGCCGCCACATGTTCTGGATGACTTAATTCCCTCCATGCTCACGTGCGATCCTCCATATATTGAGCTGTGGTGCTGGGAGATTTATCTCCTAACTGCTGTACTTCCGTTTCCAAACGTTTCTTGTCTCGGATTGCCTTGGGGGCTCGGTTGCGCGGTTTGCCAGTTCGCTTGCATACCACCGGCTTCTTCTCCTCCAGCTTCTCCCAAGACTTTCCGGCTCGTGAAGCCGGGCAAGCCGCCGGGCGTGATCCCGAAGGAGGTACCTCTGGACACAGTTTGAAGTCTATCTGGGACCTCAGATTTCTGCCGAATTTTTTAGGTTCCATCCCCATCCTCCCCACTGCCGTCCAGAGGGTGAGAAGAAGTGGGCAGCGCAACTGCGTCGACGCCTTTCGCGCAGAGCCCGCATTCGTTCCACCGGCGCCTTGCGCGACACCCGGGCCCGTGGCGGACGCCTCCAGGGGGTTATAGGGTCCAAGGACTCCGGGTAGGGAGGGCCGGTCTCAAGGGATTATGTGTGTACTCCATTGTGACCTCGCCCGAATTCATCTGAACCAGATGACCATCCTCTTTTTCAGAGGTATCAACGCGGGGCGAATCGCAACGCTCGCGTCGGAGGGTTTTCATCGCGATATTCTCATCGGCGGACGACCAGAGTCGCCGTGGACGCTCAACACTGAATTGTACTAGCCACTCCCAGATTTCCGACGCCGGTCGCCGGCGGAAGCGTTTCAGTGACTGACGCCTATCATGTTCCCCAACTTGACGGTGCCGGGACTCACGGTGGTGGTCACGCCGGTCCTCGTTCGAGGATAGATTCGCCGTGTAAACGGCGTTTGTGACCAGGGACGGCTGGTCACGCAGAAACAACGGTTTCTTGCTATTGGCCCGTACCCGTTGCTGATGGTACGACCAGGTACGTCCATATCCGCGTGCAGCCAGATCGACATGATTTGTTCTGGCGGCACTGACAGGTCGGCAGGCGGCAATATTTTCCTATCCCGGACGAATGCCACCGTTTTCGCCCAAGGACACTCCCCAGGGCCCCCTTTCCGCCGGCCCGGACCCGGCTCGGAGGCGTTTAGTCCTCCTCGTCCGCAGAGATAGAGTGGTCCCGAGGAAGCCGCTGCGGTCGACTCCTCGCTTTGAAAATACAGTAATCACTCACTTTTAAGAAAACCCGACGTTAAGAAAGCAGTCAGCGTTTGGGGGGGGTGGGGGGGTACCCAACTCGATGAGTACGGCTGGCTGGCTTTTTCGGCTAAGAAAATTCCCGAAATAAGCAACCTTTGTGTCTATTACCCACTGGTTGGGTGGGCCCAACTTAAGAGCCATTTAGGTTGGGTGCACCCAACTTACCCTTTGGTGGGATTATTGGGAGTTGTCGGTACCGGATCCTGGTTTTTATTAGCTCAAAATGACGGGGAAGATGTCCTCTTTTACACACGCATCTACACTATTGAGCGAATCAAACTTATCCGTGAGCAATTTTGGGGAGTATGCGAGGGGGTAGGAAAAATTGTAAAATTTCCAAGTGATTTTGGGGTTTTACCTACCCATGCTACTTCAACCGAGGTTTTGAGGGTCAAGATGAACTCGGATGAAACTTTTGACAAGACACTGCAGAAAGAGCAACTCGAGAACTTGACGACATAGGTCTCCGAATTTTCAAAGGACCTTCGAGTGTCACGGGGAGTCCCTTATATTACCCGCGTTCTTAGGTATTGTGCACCCAACCTAAGAGAAATCCGGAATATTTCATCACATACCCTATTGATACGGTCCCATTATACCCCGCAGATTGCGATCACAGAGGTATAATGCATATCCATTGTTCAAAGGGAACATAGTAGGCCATGGCCTAGCCTTGCTTTGGCACTATAAGTCCGATATTCGAGGAGTTATTGACGTTTGAAAAAGGGTTCTTAGGTTGGGTGCACCCAACTTAGTGGTGGGTAATAGACATTTGTGCTGGCGCCGCAGGCGATTTTTCCCGAAATTATGGCCGTTTTAAGCGTTTATCAATGAAAATTTAAGAAATAGCTGGCTAATTGAAAGAAAATGGCTTACTATTCTTCGAGTTCTCTTATAACGCCGCTGGCGGGGGGGTACCCAACTCGATGAGTACGGCTGGCTGGCCCAAAATCCCTGTTTTCTTAAATATGGGCGATTACTGTACTACAAAGCTTCCGCCTCATCCTCCAGATCATCCAGACCTGCTTCAACGGCTGCTACTTGCGCGTCGTTGTTCGCTCTCCGACGTGCCAGCCTTGCATGTGCATCTGCAAGCCAGGCTTTTTTCTTTGCCTCGTCGGGACAGTCAGCCCATATGTGAGACTCATAATTATAGACATAACAACGCCGCGGTGGTCTTGTCAATCCCGGAGGGGCGGTCGGTACGGAATGCTGTACCCTCAGGTGTCAGGTCAGCTGCCGGGTCTTCCCCACCTTCCTCCCCAACCTCTTGCATCGCATTCAACCGCGGAGAAGACCTCCCTCGCCACGACGCCCTAGCAGGTGTGGGCGTCGGTACTGGTGGCGTTTGCCTTGCTACAGTAAGCGATTCGCTACGTTCCAGTTTGGTCGCTACCATGATTATATGCTGGAGAGCTGTGGACCCAGGACGACGGTGTTCCCATTTCTGGGGGACTGCAAATCTAGTCTGGCATCCATTAACTTATCCATGATCGCCTGTCGCAGCCTCAAACCCGACCAATCCTGATACGGTAATTGCTGGCTACTGATGCTTGGGCAACCAGCGACGGTTTCCGCGAGAAGTTGAGTTACTTCATGCCACGAAACCAGTTGAGACGCAAAAATTCGGGCGGCTTCATCACACCTCTGATTCATCCGTAAGATGCTACCAGCTAATCCTACCAGCGCAATGTCATCTAGTACACTTCGCGCCACGTCTGCCAGGAATAGGGCTAAGGAAGTGTACCGCTGATTCCAGGGGTCCGCGTTCATCATCCCGCCTTGCTTGAGAAAAGCTAGAAAATAACGGGGCTGCAGACGCCTCTGAGAGATTTCTCTCAGCAACTCGCGCATTGATGAGATCACCGTCTGATCCAACCGATGAGAACTCATCATATTCAAGGCAAAGGATACCACTCCCGTGGTTACCAAGGTAACCAGAGCCTCGGTGAATGGAGGGAGGGCTGCGATGTCCGCATCCGTGGAAATCAACTCTGCAGAAGTAGCGTACGTGGGCACTTCTTTGCAAAGTCGCACGATGTCCGCCATTGTTTTGGACTCGCGGTACACTATATCCGGCGAGACATCACCCATGAGCTCATGGTGCCCGGGAATCTGAGCCCGCTGGGAATCCACTGGTAGAATTCCTGAGCGAGGGCGTTGGAGTGGAAACGCTTACTATAGCTTACTACTATCCGTCGGTGTCCTTATCGGTGATCACCATGCAGGTGTTCACCGATGCGGACCATGCTCGTGACAAGGTGAATGGTTGCCTATATACTCTAGTGGTGGTGCCTTCTTCGTATGCGGCATGCTTATTCATCACTTGATGTGCTCCCGGCAGTGCGATGCCGAGATGGCATCTACTGGCTCTGAATACGTGGCTGCCTCAGTCGTGGGCCAGAAGGCCGTGGCTATCATCCACATGCGCACCGAATTGTTTGGCACGATCAGAATTGCGCAACAACAGTCTTTATCGGCTGTGGCTATGACCATCTCGACGGCCACCAAACCGCCTGACGGCACCTGGCAGCAGCGGGCGCTGCCGAGTTCTTCGAGAACCATGCCATGGGCTACCAAAGGTCAGTCCGGCCTGGACTCCCCCCTCCTTCCTGGGTCTGTGGGCTCACCTCATGGGCCTGCTGTGAGGAATGCCTTTTGGGATGTGCCCTCTGATGGATCTGAGTGTACAGATGGACCAGCCGCCTATCATGCCTACAGCTCTGGTATGTATATAGCGGATACCGACATCCCGCTTCCCCGCCTCGAGCTACCCATTCCGCTCATGATTGACAACACAGCTTGCCAGACCATTCTGGGGAATGTTATGCAGCCCCCGAAGGTCAAGCACGTGTCGGTCCGTTTTCACTGTGTGTGGGGCTGGGTTCGGGCTGGGTATCTGTCGCAAATCCATGTGGACACCACAATCAACCTTGCTGAAATCTTCACCAAGCCGCTGGCTGCCATACATGCTAAAGTTATGGTTATTGTAGGCATGGGCGAGACTTTCCGGCCGCACCCGTCAGGTGCGGCTCAGCCCTGAGTTGTCATCTGGATTGGGACTGGACTCTCTGCTTTCGATCAGTGCGGGCGTGGCGACCCATCCCTATCTTTGCCTGGCCTACGTTGATGTGTGGTCTGCCTCCAGAAGTTCCCCCCCAGAGGGGCAGCACACGGCCGTCCATGCAGGGTATCTGTCCGAGTGCGATGATTCTTGGAGGTTTCCACCACCCGATGGACCGTGGGACACTGGCTTGTTGGCACATGCTTAGCATGACTGCAGGAGGGATGCGGATGAGCCTGGTCAGCGGCTAGTTAGTAGGACAGTCTGCAGTTCCTGGACCGTGGTACTGATTGGACACTGGAATGGAATTGGTTCTGAGTGGTTCTATGTATACGCTGGTTCCTATTAGAAATCCTTGTGGACAGGTTGCAGCTACTTTGTGGTCGACGACTTCACAAATATTGTGCTGGTTCTGCCAGGTGGCACAGTTCCTATTTTGGATTCTTACCTTCCGACTTTGTTAGCTTTGTGTTAGCGTCATGGTTGCATCAGTACCTTTCAGCAGTTTACGTTTCTGTAATGCTGGCACTAGCACTAGCATGTTATTGTGTGGACATTCCGGCCACCTCAGCCGAGGTGGTGTGCTACTGAGATTCGGCCGTTGCAGCTCACCGTTAGATTAGATAACTAGCAGTTTCCATATCTACCGTTAGATCTGTCAACTGTGATCACAGATCGATCGTCTTACATCGACCGGACACAGTCAACATGCGACACTCACTAGAGGGAGAGCTGTACCTTATATAGCCAGCTCTCACCATATTATCTCTCTTCTTATATATTGATATACCGGTTCTGTGAATGCTTGCTTGCTTCTGCGTGCCTGGTGTTATCACTGTAGCCTAGGACTGTATTCTTAGCAGACACTACTGTGACATAATCGTAATATATATATGCAGACATAAATCAGGATGGAGAGGCCTAGTGGAGATCGACCAGCCTAGCATCAAGTGAAACTAATTCGGGTGCAAGCAATACAAGTCCGACGTCGTCGACATCGTCATGTCAAGTGGCGATGAACTCGAACAACATCAAGCGAAGGATGAGTTCCAGATTTACTCGTCATCATCGACGTCCGATGACGTTAACAGTTTCAATAGTTATGAAATAAGTGTGGATCACCCTCACGATACACATTGTTTTATAGAGCTCTGCAGATTTTCTCATCTACTCCGGTTATGGGAGCCGACTGCTTAAAACCTGACACAGATCGCGAGACGTTTGGAGAGCTGACATCGTGCCATGTGGGACTTCGAATTACTAATTTCATCATTTACTGCGACGAGCAGAACTGGGCCGATCTCGCCTTCTGAATAAATCGAAGAATGCCATCCTCGTGTTATCCAACGTGGATTGAGTAATCAACCCGTTCCGAATCTATACTGCTTTACTGTACGTTTTTAAAATTCGCTGTCTAGTCTGTCGAAAGGTTGAACAGGTGAAGATTTCAGACGAAGGGGAGGCTTACTCTTCCTAGGGCATAGGACCACGAGGCACTGCATTGCCACCCGCCAAAATATGATATACACACCATACAAGAGACACAAAAAGACGCGGTGATTAAAGTATATCTTGTTCCCGTATGAGAAGCGCTATTTCTCACTACAAAATCCGCCCTTTCCAATTGTGTCCCCCCAGCGGTCCATTGCTGCAGGGCCCATTCTAGGCTGTAGAAAGCAAAGGCAACACGACCACCGTATGTGCATTGGGAGGTTGTGTGGCGGCTGGATACTCCAATCACCTCAATGCGCGAGGGGACGGCCTGCCATCCGTCGCTTTGAATCGTGGATGGGCCTTCACCCCAACAGTCTACTGCAACATCTTTTCGAGCGCACCACTCCACGATAGCTCGGGAGCGATCACACAGTAGGCAACCACGCATTAGAGCATCGTAATCACAATCATGGTCACTCCCGATATTCATTATTTGAGAACACCGCATGCATGTGCAAGCGCAACTGCAGAAAATCGCGGTTCTCGTTCGAGGTTCTCGTTCGAGGTTCTCGTTCGAGGTTCTCGTTCGAGGCGTAGTTGCGGGCACAGGCGCTGCGGCAGAGCCGTCCCTCGCTGATTATTGAGGGTGCACCTTAAGATCCCCTGCGCCCACGATCTCAGTGCATGAGCTCAATGTTCTCGGGCTTCACGCTGACCTGCTGGCCGCTTGTAAGCTGCACGGTCCATCGCTCCTTCTCCTGGTCCCAGGCGCCGCGGATGCCTGTGGCGGTGTTGAGCGCCTCGTTGCGCAGCCCCACGAGCCGCACCCACGGGTTGCTCGCCTGCTGCTCCGCACTCGCTCGCCGCGCTGCCTCTCGTCGCTCGTTCGCCGCCACCACCCACGCGTCCATCTTCTCCGGTGGCAGCGGGAAGCGGCAACGCGGCGTGGGACAAGGCCAATCATCTGTGCCAGCGTGGCCTGCGGAGATAACCACAAAGTAGTGCGCGTCGGGATCGAAGTCGGCTTGGGCGTAGCGCGCGGCGAACCCAATCGTATCTCTTTTCTCCCCCAGCTGGCCCCACTGGCTGCGCGGTGTCACCTCGACCTCCGCCATGCGCGCGTTGAGGCCCCCCTGCACCTGGATGAACGGGCTCTTCCCGCGGTGTTGCCACGCCTGGCAGATGACCTGCTCAGCCAGGCCGGGCACCGACCCATACCACGCCATCACCTCCTTGAACTTGTTCGGGTCCATGGGATTCTGCCCCGTCACGCCCTTCTCGCGCGCCTTGGCGGCAATCTTGCAGTACGCCTTGTGACTCGCCCAGTCTTTCTTCTGGCACTTGGCGTCGCAGTAGCTCACGCTCTGGCACCGCGCACATGCGTACAGCTTCTTCCCGACGGCGGGCAGTCTGGTGCACGCTTTGCACACATTCACCGGGAGGCGCGTGGCGCCCGCGTCGCTGGCAGCCTCTGAGAGCTGCTGCGTGCGCACCATGCGGCACTTCTTCTTGAAACCCGCCACCTCCTCTGCGACGTGCCGCCGCAGTCCCTCCTCGTCCGCCGGCGGCTCAGCTCCGGTGGCGCTCCCAGCGGTCAACTGCAGAGCTTGCCGCAGCTCCTCCACCCCCATCGCCTCCAAGCGCTCGGGCGTCAGCAGCTTCACGCGTCTCTCGAGTGCCTTGTAGGCCTCCAGCTGCTCCTTCGGCGCCTCCCACCGCCCGAGCGCCACGCTGAAGGACCAACCCGCCTGCTCAGCAGCCTCGATCGAATGGAAGTGCGCGGGCGCAGTCTTCATCGCTGGCCGCTGGAAGGCCTCTGCAAAACCTGGATCGAGCGCCTGCAGCTTGGAGGCCGCCCGCTGGACGCTGTCCGTTCGCAGCCCGGCGTTGGTGTGGTCGAAAGGTGATGGATGCGGAGGTCCATCTTCCGGCTGTGGTGCGGGAGCCGTCACACATTCCCTGCAGCAGCGCCGAGACTTCTTCAGCTGCGTGTTGGTGAAGGCGCTGTCTGGGAGCTCCTTGGCGCAGCTCGAGCAGCTGGGCATCGAGCCGGACTATCAAGGACTTGACGACAAGGCTTTTACTCTTGCTGACTCACCGAAAGCCCACCCCCTTTTGAACGGGCCGCTTTTGCACCCGCCTCACGCACACAGTGCTCTGCCTGCCCCGTCGTCGTCCTTGCCACACTGATTGTCTGGCTTGTACCTTCCACCTGTCGCACCCCCCCCCTACACGCGCACTTTTCTTGTCGCCTTGGAAGGTCATCTTCGCCGCATCTCGCCTGGGACGCAATTGGAAGGGGTGTACACGATGCCGCAACGCCCCAGGCTCCAGACGACGAAGATGTTGTTGTGTTCCCCTGGGCTTGTAAATACTAGCCCGGGATGGCCCAATCTTCACACTCCAGGCTCGTATTTGCAAGCCCAGGGCGAATGTTGTGGCTCAAGCATACGCGCAAGTTAACGAAATCAGCACACCCTGAGCTCGTGTATTCAAGCCCATGGTGTGATATGCGTGTGTCACCGCCAACCAATATTGAACCGATCCAATACGTGCTAGCGTTTGGACGAGCGAGCTTGAATACATATTCGCCGGTTCGGTATCGTGAGGGCTCATAACAGTCGAGCTGATTCAGCCACACTCGGCAGGGGGAGCCGATCAGCTGGTTGGTGTGACGCAACCTGATGGAGCGCCTGTGAAGAGACGGGCCTGATGGAGCAGTCATATTGAAACCACAACAACTTAGCGCCGGCAGATCTCGTGGCAGGCCAGTTGAAAAAGAGAGCGCCAAAGGATGCCACGGTAGTACGATTATCAACGCAGATCGCCACGATGCGAGCATCCCACAAAGTGAAATAACGAGACGGGCTCGCCTTGGGAGGAGCTGCCGACAACAGCAAACGACAGTTCGGCAACCACGTCCGGCAACAACGTTGAAAGCAGCTCGCTAAACTGATATCTGCTGTGAAATTACGGCAAGGACAACAAAGGAAAGCACGCAAGAAAAAAGTAAGAGTGCTGGCACGGTGAATCGCACCTGCCCAGGGATCAGTGCACCGATAAACCTATCTAGCTGGAACGCGCAACGAAGCCCACGAGGGAAGGAAAGACACGCCTGCCAACATAGTAATATTGTGATCAGGAACGAAAGCAGTGGGGCAAACCTGTCAAACAGTTGAAACACAAAAACAGAACGTTCCTCAAAACAGTTGACCATTCTACTTTGGCGAGAAGATTCCTGAATCTTTGGCATTCAACAGAGTGTACAAGTGCGCGATGCAAACACATTTTAAATATATACGAATAAAGAATTCAAAGTGCACCTTGGAAGATCAGCTCTCGTCTGCTGTGAACTATAAAGTACCATCAAAATTCAATCGAATCCGAGTTTATGCGAGAATAGTTCACAGGACTGTTTACTTACAGTGACACTCGACTGTGTCATTCACTGTAGCTGTAGGCTCTATGATACTGTAGTCGATGGATCACTACTGTAATCTAATGGAGCTTTAGAGCTGCACAACTTAAACTGGTCCGTTCATTTTTAACAGGGGTAATTTCCCGAATCTGACAGTCCATATCAAAAAGCCAACATCCTAGAGATCAAAATACGATATATTTCTTCGTCGCTCCCCAGAAATGTCCTCGGACCTTCCGATGTTTACGATCTGAAAATATTGGACGGCTCAACTTTAGTTGGGCACCCCTATGGAGCTTGGAGGCAATTACTGTAGTTCGTTTCAAACATGGCATGGCATGGCATGGCATGGCAGTCCCAAAAGGAAGTGAGTCATCCGATCGAGGTTCGAGCTTCATCGGATTCAATTCATGTGACACGTTAGTACGTAACGCATCTTGAATTCTTGATGAGTGTAAAAGTAATTACAAATTAGACATCAGAAATCTCATTCGTACTCGACTGCTCGGTTTTGCAAGTCGAGATAGTTGAAGGGACGGCCAAACTGCTGGAAACAGCAGCTCAGGCAGTGGGGACCCGCTGCCGACGGTGAAACAACGGATCACTAAACTCGGATATACAAACGATATATACCCGAGATGAGTGACACTGGCTGACCACCGAAGATGACATACGGAAATGACACTAGACTGTACGAACTAGTCGTAGTGCCAATTCCTCATCTGAGGTGGGTCACGGGGAGCCCAATCTTGCCAACCCCACTGTAAGGGGGGGGCACAGTGGGTCTCCCGTCTGTCACCCCTCAGCCCGAGGTGTCACCAGTGTCCGTTGTCACGGTTGTCAGTGTGCTATAAAACACTCACCTAAGTATTTTATATCATCTTAGTATCCGAGAGCACCTGCCCCTGCGAGACAGTTCCGCTCCTCAGCGCCCGACATATATATATCCTTATATATATATTTCTCACTTCTTGTCAGGTTATCGGCCACCACTTGTGGGTGTTCGTTGTTTACTTTTGATCCTTGGAGGGCGAACCGAATCTCCTCGAATCCGCCGCAGCCGACGGCAGCTGTTTCGTCCTTACGGCAGCGACTATATCCAGACCCCGGCCACCGTTGAAGATCGCGGCCGAGTCCAAAATTTTATCACCAAACCGTGGGCAATTTGGGCCACAGTTGAGCCCTGTTGTTTTTACACATTTTCGACAATCCCGACCGCCGCCGACCGACGGCAGCTGTTTCGTCCTTACGACAACAACTATATCCCGACCCCGGCCACCGTTGAAGATCGCGGCCGCGACCAGAATTTATCATCAAACCGTAAGCGGTATTGGGCTACAATTGTGCCCTGCCGTTTTTACGCATTTCCGACC
The DNA here is from genome assembly GCA_001247695.2 of Cymbomonas tetramitiformis. NCBI lineage: Eukaryota > Viridiplantae > Chlorophyta > Pyramimonadophyceae > Pyramimonadales > Pyramimonadaceae > Cymbomonas > Cymbomonas tetramitiformis. Next base: position 62,386 of record LGRX02003144.1, read on the forward strand.
ATTCCCAACTACGTGCCCTACACTCTGGACAGCAGCGCCCGAACTGTGGCAAAACTGGCTTACCGCACGTTATTTTTGACCTCACCGCCGTTTTCCTCGTCGAATTTCACCCCAATTTGGCTTTTACATCGCCCGATTTGGTTAATTTTACGAAGAGTTACGTTTTAGGCACGCACCCAAACGCGCCCTCGCCTTTCTGGACAGCAGCACCGCTCCTGCAGGACAACTGGCTTGCCGCACGACTTGTTTGACGTCGCCGGCGTCTTCCTCGTCAGAATCTACCCCAATTTGACCCATCCATCGCTGGATTTGGTTCATTTTTCAGAAAGTTATGTCTTCGCTTGGGAACCCTAACTTCGCGTTCGCGGAATTCTCCAGCCAGCGGTCAGCCACCATGTCCGCTGACCGCCAGAATGCGCGCATGCCAACTGTTCATTCGGCGTTTGCATCTTTTCGAGTCTGTCCATCGACGGCATCCTGCACTTGGCTATGGTCTGGTGGTGTCTGGTGGTGCTTATGCACCAGACACCAACATCGAGTCTATCGCCTTCGCCAATGACGACAACTCTGAGCACGACGAGTTGCGTCCGCAACATCCTCCGCTCTCCGCTCCACCCTTCGTGCCCCTTGGCCACTGTGTGGTGGTGTGCGGTGGTGTTACAACACCAACCCCACCGATTCTCCCCTCTGCTTGCGCGCTCATTGGCGGCAGAGTGGGGGCTCGCCGCATTTTTCACCTTCCATCCCCCTGCCCCCTCTTCGTTGACGCATCCGCCCTGGTGGTGCCAGGCCGCTTTTGGCTCTGGCATCGCACTGGCGTTGGTTGAACGTTGTAGGGGTGGGTATTGCCTCACTGGCGCTTGACGCATGCGATCGAGGGTGACGCCGCCGCCAGCGAGATTCCGACAACAAAGCACAACTCAGCATCGACCCTTCTCCATGCCTGCACGGTGTGTGATGATCCTCGAGGGACCTGAGTTCTTTAGATTAGCTTAGCAATGGACTTTCGAACACTTTGGGATGGCACATGCCGGATTGCCCGAGCCGGTGTGGCTCCTAGACCCTGCAGTGCTCCTGCCTCTTTGCCTGGTGACACCTCAACCCCACGGGGTGAGGTGGTGTCACGGGGAGCCCAATCTTGCCACCCCCACTGTAAGGGGGGGGCACAGTGGGTCTCCTGTCTGTCACCCCTCAGCCCGATGTGTCACCAGTGTCCGTTGTCACGTGTGTCACGGTGTGCTATAAAACACCTATCTCAGTATTTTATATCATCTTAGTATCCGAGAGCACCTGCCCCTGCGAGACAGTTCCGCTCCTCAGCGCCCGACATATATATATCCTTATATATATATTTCTCACTTCTTGTCAGTGGGCCAGCTAGTGACACTCACCACCCTAGCTACTAGAGTTTACAGAGAATGTAAAGATAAGTCAACTCTAGTCAGCTAGCAAAGTCACAGGTGGCATGATGAAAGTGAGGCTAGCATAACAAATACTTGCTAAGCCTAGGAAATTGCTAGGACCAATTCCGGTCTGCTAAAATTAATGCGGCTCTGCAAGCTAGTGATGGGTGCTCTGATAAATCTCGCCTGTCTGCATGTGATGGAGAATGCTAAAAGAAATTCTGCCTGTCGGTTTAGCTTTAATTCTTCTGCGAACTGTAAAGGTCTCCTGCCATAAAAAAATGTTCGTCTTAATTGATAAAGCTGCCCGCTAGTGGTGAGAATTACAGCAAAATTCTTCTGCCCAAAACTACAGCAAGTGGTGGAGAATGATAACGTGAGCACCGCCTGTCTATTTAGAAAACTAACAGTAGCCATCACCAGAATCGAAGTCAGCATCTTCCCCATAGAAAGAATCCTCATCATAAAAATCTGCACCACCAGCTCCATCGGAATCGTAGGCCCCTGCCTCCCAGGCAGCCCACTCCTCTGCGGTGTACTCATTCTCGTTGCTCAACGCAGACTCATCTCTAAAAGAAACTGTGCCAACATTAAACTCGCTCTGCGGTAAAAATTCCTCCCCAAGTGGGGGCTCCAAAACTCCGCCATAAGAATCCGGTTGGGAACCTGTGTCCAATACCAATTCCAGTTCCAATCGATCGGACGGAGAATGCGGAGCGGCCAAGTGGCCATCTTGCTCCTCCTCTACTTCCTCACAACTGTCATCGGACTCATCGAAATACCCAACAGGGTACTCCGATTCATCTTACCGGAATATCCTAGTTCACTAGATATCAGAGGGTCCCGAACTGTGTGGATAAACTCTGATAAGATAATAAACCCTAAGCTAGATATACCCGGAACGGTCTCGCAACGGTCTCGGATACTAGCCTACCTGTGACACAGCGTGTGTCACAGCACGAACCTATAGATCAGTCAGCGGTCCAGTGTTGGTCCTAGGGGTCTGTCATAGGGGCCTGCACCGGGACTCCCAGTCAGGGCTGCCTATACAGATTCCAGCACACCACCCCAGCACTGTGGGTGGTGACTGTCTAGGAGAGTCAGAATGTTAAGATAAGTTAGGGTAGGAGCTAGGGTGACAAACCTAACTGCTAATTCAACTGTGCAATTCTGATACACAAATTGAAACCCTCTAGCCGGCACAAGTGCAGAAACATACAGGCATATAGGTCCTGCCAAACTACTGAAAGGCACTGTGTCAGCAAGTCAGATTGAAGAGTTCAAAGTTGTCAAAGCAAAAGCATAAACCAGATTGAGGACCGTGTTGAGGTCAAAGTACATCTCAGCACACCACCATGAAAGTGGTGTACTGCCAGAACCAGAAACATAACTACTCGGGGTCAATGGCCAGAGGAGCACCGTCACCACAACGAGCACCGTAGTAGTCCACAGTGGCACGGCGGAGTAGCACAGGGCTGCCAAAGTGCAAGGTGTCGGTCACGGAGAAATCATTCGCCAGAGAATCTGACGGAGTCGGTGTTGTTGATCCGTCGATCACGGGAGGCTGCACCGCGCCAGGGTGCTGCCAAGTGCTGCCCGAAGGTGGCGCCTCGTCATCCGAAGACGATGCCGGCGACAACGGAGGGCCGCCCTCAAATAAGATGCCAGGCGGCGGCGGTCCGGGATTCCACGGCACCGGAGCCATGTAGAGGCCCTGCCGCCGCTGCACCCGCCGGTGGCGACGAGGCGGGATGGCACATGGCACCGTGTCAAGCGGTGACTCCTCGCCCCTGCACAGCACAGGCTGCAGCGCAGCCCGACCCGATACCTGCACAGGGTCGACGTCGTTGGCCACCGTGTAGGTGGCTGCTCCTACTCCCATGACAGAGATCAAGAGAATGAAAGAGAGAAGGAAGGGCATCCCCCACAAGCCCGCGTGGGCGGGGAAGCCCCACGGAGGCTTCCCACAGCCGTAGCTGCGGGGAGCACCCTCACGCCAATCCTCCAGAGCACCACCAGAGTGAGGTGCTTGGGCCGCGGGCGTTGACGAGTGATTTGCCGAGATGGCCGAGACCCGCGGCTTCACGACGAAGCTGCCGTCAGCGAGGTCCTCGTAATCGTCCGTGTCGTACCCCGTGAGATCAACCTGTCCGACGGCAGCGTGGTTCACGGTCTGGACGAACCCAGCGAACTCACCGTCCGCGTCCGCTGTGGTGGTCACCCGCGCCGATCGAAGTGGCGCGGGCTTCACATCTCCTCCCTGCGAGACAGGCATAGCAGGGGCCGGCACGGCGGATGCCGATGCCGCCGCACCACCTGCCGGAACCTGCTCCTCCGGTGTGGCCACCGCTGCGGCGGGTACGCACACCAGAGCCGAAGCCCCCTTGCCGTCACCGGCAGGAGGCGGGAAAGATGCGTGAGTGTAATGCACCTGTGGGTTGGCCGCGGAGTGAACCTCCGCGGCAAGATCGTCGAGCCTGCGGAGAATGTCGTCCCCCTCGGAATCCGGCTGCTGCTCCACGGCGAAGCCGTAGGCGGACACGTCAATGCCGCCCACCGCTCCCGCAGAAAGCACCGCGGGCGGCCCGTACGCGGCTGCCGCACGCGCGAAGGACTCCGCTCCGTCATCCGCCGCCTGCTGGAACAACGCACACATGGCGAGTGCGTGCACCCCCTCTGCGTCCTCCTCGTCGATGGGAACGCAAAATGCCGCGGCAGAGGTGGGCGGGTGTTGGCGCCCGCCCAACGGGCAGTCGCGGTAGAAGTGATACGCCTCACCTTTCCCCGCCCTCTTGCACCTACCGCAGAACGGCCTTGCCCGTTGATCGTCACGGTCGAATCCCACCGGTGGGGCCTTGTGGGTCCCCACACGGAATCCTCGCGGCTGCTGCCCCCGCTGCTGCTGCTGCCGCTGCTGCACCCGCTCCCGTTGTTGACGCACAACCGGGGCGGCCTCACCCCGCTGCCGCTGTACGAGCTCCGTCAGCTCCGTGATCTTCTGGAGCAGCGCATCGTACTCACTGCTGGAGAGGTGTGCGGAGACCCCGCCCGCACCAGAAGCTGCCTTCCCCCCGTCCGTCTGCGCCCAAGACTGATAAATCTCGACCACCAAGGAGCGAAGAGAAGCAAGGGACACGTGGGACAGGTCGGCAGCCATGGGATAGCGGACCTTTACCGCCGCGTAAAACACGGGGTCGAGGCGGGTGTAGAGAGACAATTTTCGTGTTGCCTCGGTCGGAGTCCAGTCTGAAGTCCTGTTATCCCGCACCAAACGCTGCTCCTTAGCCAAAATCGGCTGCGGGTCAACGTTTGCGGGATAACGTAAAGCCGCATGCTCCTCCTGCTGCGACTCCCGCAGCGCCACTGGTACAGAGCCCTTGATGATGTCGACAAGAGCACGCCGTCCATCTCGGTCAGTCGAAGAATCCGTACCAGTGAGCCAGACGTAGGCGTTGCTGTGCTTCTCCACCACGAGAGCCAGAACGTCGTACAAGAGGCCATTCACCTTGTTGACCACTGGAGCCAGAGGGTCGTCGAGGTCAAAGGCACACAGTTCCAGCCCGGCCGACTGAAACTCCGTACGCAGCTGCACCACCAGGTCGGACAGAAGGCCAGCGTCGTCCGTACCGCGGAAATGATGTTTCTTGTCACCAAGAATATCCTCACGGATACTCTTGGCCCAAGCCCGATGGAGACGCGCTTTGTAGATCTCGTCCGCCAACTTGGATTGCTCCTGCAAGTAACGTCTGACGGCCACGTCCGCGTCTTCGTTCGATGCAGGGTTGGGGGTAGGAACTGAAGGCGTAGCTGCCGTCGGCGTGTTCCGTACCCCGTCGATCAACCTCAGAGAGGCGTCGATGTCGCTGTCCCTCGTGAGGGACTTCTTGGATCTCGTTGTGATTCCCATCTCTAGATAAGCCTGAGGGGAGGCGGTACGCTGCAGCACGCTTGGGTAGGGCCGCGGAGAAAATGCGACGTCACGGACACGGAACGAACGGTCGGGCCATGCTAGCGAGGGGCGAAGGAAGATGTCGTCGAAGTCAAAGGTGCTTAAGTCACCAGCCCAAAACACGGCAGCAGGCGGGATCAGGGCGAGCAGAGAACCGCGAATAGTGAACATTGCGACGACGAAACCCAATCCAAGCCGGCACCCCATAGCCGCGGCCCAAATCGCTCACCGCAAGCCGCTCATCTCAAAATCTCCACTAATGCCCAAACGCGCAAACGCGCACCACCTCTCCGAGCGGCCGTTTAGCCAATCATGGCCAAACTAGCAAGTGGAATAAAGCGTGGATGGGGCCACGACCTACCGGAATATCCTAGTTCACTAGATATCAGAGGGTCCCGAACTGTGTGGATAAACTGTGATAAGATAATAAACCCTAAGCTAGATATACCCGGAACGGTCTCGCAACGGTCTCGGATACTAGCCTACCTGTGACACAGCGTGTGTCACAGCACGAACCTATAGATCAGTCAGCGGTCCAGTGTTGGTCCTAGGGGTCTGTCATAGGGGCCTGCACCGGGACTCCCAGTCAGGGCTGCCTATACAGATTCCAGCACATCTTCTTCTTCACTAGATAAATACTCCTCGAAATCTCGGCTCAACCCAGAGCCCATATAGGAAGGTGCAACTGGAGGGGCATGAACATAATGAACTGTTGTCCTAACAGGAGGGGCCTATTGGGCAGTGTTTCTTGCCCTAGTGACACTAGGGAAGGGTCGAGTGGTGGTAACTTGAGATGAAACTGATCGCGAACTCAGAATAGCCATGACGTCCTGTCTCACAAAGCGCAGCACGAAAACTCCCGGATTCTACGGTTGATTGCCCAACGCACTGGGCACCACCAACCTGTGCGCCAGTCTTTGAAACAACAATGTGTAAAGAAATGCGATCTTCCTCAGTTTCCATATCTGTAGCGCGTAAGATGTACACACAAACAAAGAGAATGGTGAGAGTCTTTTACAGGTTGCTTTGTTTTCGCGATGTGTTTATGATTCTCTTTTTTGCGATGTTGTTTTGAGCTTTCACTTAAGATAAAACAAGAAGTAAGTTATATTAACCAAAGCTCGGCTTAAGCCGGAAACCCTAAACCTGTGACACCCGTACTGTACAGAGTACTAGTAGTCTAGTACAGACAAAGGACTGTGACACACACGGTGTGACACATCCAGCAGGTATCGCTATTTGTACCAGGCACACTCCTGATAACTTACTGGAATATCCTAGTTCACTAGATATCAGAAACTCCCGAACTGTGTGGATAAACTCATAAGATAAATAAACCCTAAGCTAGATATACCCGGAACGGTCTCGGACGGTTTCGGAGTCTAGCCTACCTGTGACACAGCGTGTGTCACAGCACGAACCTATAGATCAGTCAGCAGTCCAGTGTTGGTCCTAGGAGTCTGTCATAGGGGCCTGACCGGGACTCCCAGTCAGGGCTGCCTATACAGATTTCAGCACACCACCCCAGCACTGTGGGTGGTGACTGTCTAGGAGAGTCAGATAATGTAAGATAAGTTAGGGCAGGAGCCAGGTTGACAGACCTAACTGCTAATCCAACTGTGCAATTCTGAAACACAAATTGGAAACCCTCTAGCTAGCACAGGTGCAGAAACCTACGGGCATTGTGCACCCGCTAAACAACTGAAAGGCACCGAGCTAGCAAGCCAGAATGTAACTTGTAGATGTCAAAAGCAAAAGCATAAACCATAAAAGTTGTTGAAGTCACCGGAGTTCCGCACACCACCATGTTGGTGTGCATCCAGAGTGAACAAGAAGTCAATCGACAGCACCAAAGTAGCCAGCCGTGGTCTCAATCAAGTCGGACCCGAAGGGAGGGTTCCCGAAAGGACCTCTCTCATGAAGAGCCACACCGTAGAAGAAGGCCATGTCGAAGCTCAAATCTGCCTGAGCAAGATCCTGAAAGATGTCAGGGGGCTCAGGCGGCCCAAGCGGTGGCACATCGTCAGCCACAAAGAAACCCTGAGCCGGGATCACGGATTCAACAAATTCATTCGTGGAGAAAATTGACGGAGTCTCCCAATCGAGGTCACCACCAGGCGAAGGCAATCCCGCAGCCGACTGAGCATCGGGCACAGCTGCCACCCCCATGATCGAGATGCAAAGAACGAGGGAGAGGAGGAAAGGAATTCCCCACGGCCCAACCGTGGCAGGAAAGCCCCAGGGCGGCCTCCCACAACCGTAGGTCCTCTGCTCGTCCACGGGTGGCCCGGAAGCATGATTGGCCGACGGAGGCGAACCCCGCGGCTTCAGCCGGAAGCTGCCGTCGGCAAAGTCCTCGTAGTCGTCGGTGTCGTAGCCGGTGAGGTCAACCGGCGCGATGGCGGCGTGGTTGACAGTCTGAACGAACCCAGGGAACTCACCGTCCGTCGTGGCAGTCACCCGCGCCGATTGAAGCGGCACGGGCTCCACATCCTCCTCCTGCGAGACAGGTATAGCAGGGGCCGGCACGGCGGATGCCGATGCCGCCGCACCACCTGCCGGAACCTGCTCCTCCGGCATGCTCCCCGCTGCCGCGGGGCCGCACACCAGAGCCGATGCATGCGGCTCGAGAACCGCCGGTGGTGGGAAGGATGCGTGGGTGTAGTGCACCTTGCAGTTTGCCGCGGCATGGACCTCCGCGGCGAGATCGTCCAGCCGCTGATGAATGTCGTCACCTGCGGGCTCGTCAGCAGGCTGCTGCGGCTCTACCGTGAAGCCGTAGGCGGACACGTCGATCCCGCCCACCGCACCCGCACAGAGTACCGCAGGCGGCCCGTACGTAGATGCCGCAGTGGCAAAAGCCTCGGCCCCATCATCCGCCGCCTGCTGGAACAGGGCACACATGGCCAATGCACGCACCCCCTCCGCGTCCTCCTCGTCGATGGGAATGCAGAATGCCGCGGCCGAGTGCGGGGGATGCTGACGCCCGCCCAACGGACAGTCGCGGTAGAAATGGTACTGCTCACCTTTCCCCGCCTTCTTGCATTTCCCGCAAAAAGGCTTCGCCTTCTGATCGTCACGGTCAAAACCGACCGGAGGCAACGGGTGCGTGCCGACACGGAACCCCCGCTGCGTACCGCGCTGCTGCTGCTGCCGCTGCTGCTGCGCCGGTGGCGCATCCGTCCCGCGCTGTTGCCGCAGCAAATCCTGGAGCTCGTTGATCTTGTTGAGGAGGGCGCCGTACTCGGTGCTGGAGAGCTGTGCGGAGATGCCGCTCTTGCCCGAGACTGTCTTCCCCGCCCCCGTCTGCGCCCAAGCCTGATAGATCTCCACCACAAGGGAGCGGAGAGATGCCAAGGACACATGCGCGAGGTCGGCCGCGAGAGGATACCGCACCTTGACCGCGGTGTAAAACACCGGGTCCAGCCGGTTGTACAGGGAGAGCTTCCTGGTCTCTTCGGTGGGTGTCCAGTCCGTAGCTTTGTTATCCCGCACCAGACGCTGTTCCCGAGCCAAGATGGGCTGCGGGTCAGTGTCTGCGGGATAACGTAACGCGGCGTGCTCCTCCTGGTGCGACTCACGTAGCGCCACAGGTACACAGCCCTTGATGATGTCCACCAGGGCTCGCCGTCCATCACGGTCAGACGAGGCGTCGGTGCCAGTCAACCAGACGTAGGCGTTGCTGTGCTTCTCGATAACCAGAGCCAAAACGTCGAAGAGCAAGCCGTTGACTTTGGTCACCACACGAGCCAGAGGGTCGTCGAGGTCAAAAGATGCCAGCTCCAGCCCAGCTGAATGAGATCCGTACGCAGCTGCACCACCAGCTCGGAGAGGAGGCCAGCGTCGTCCGTACCGCGAAAATGGTGCTTTTTGTCCCCAAGGACATCCTCTCGGACACCCTTGGCCCATTGGCGGTGCAGCCGCGTTTTGTAGACGTCGTCAACCAGCTTGCTCTGCTCCTGCAAGTACTTCCTGGTCGCCACGTCTGCATCTTCGTTCGAATTCGGAGCGGGGTTCGGAACAGTTGGCGTACGCACCGTCGGACTGTTCCGAACTCCGTCTAATAGCCTCAGCGAGGCGTCGATGTCACTGTCCCTGTCCAGGGACTTCTTCGCTCGGGTTAACATACCCATACTCTGAAAAGCCAGAGGGGAGGTGGTACGCAGTCGCGCGGTTGGGTGTGGTAGCGGAAAAATGGTAATGGTCAGCAGCGGAGAGGAGCTAAGAGAGTGGAGCGGCGAGGGGCACTCGAAGACGTCGTCGAAGTCGAAGGTGTCGCGAACACCAGCCCAGAAAACAGTAACCAGCAGGGCCAGTGCCGGTGCAAAACTGGATCCGAACATTGCTAAGACTAGTCCGTAACGAGGCGCGGTCCCCATGGCCGCCACTCCCAGTTGCTTACCGCAAACAATTCATACCATAATTCCTAGTCGCACCCAAACGCGCATGCGCGCACCACCTCTCCAAGCGGCCGTTTAGCCAATCATGGCCAAATCAGCAAGTGGAATAAAAGCGTGGATGGGCCCACGACCTACTGGAATATCCTAGTTCACTAGATATCAGAAACTCCCGAACTGTGTGGATAAACTCATAAGATAAATAAACCCTAAGCTAGATATACCCGGAACGGTCTCGGACGGTTTCGGAGTCTAGCCTACCTGTGACACAGCGTGTGTCACAGCACGAACCTATAGATCAGTCAGCAGTCCAGTGTTGGTCCTAGGAGTCTGTCATAGGGGCCTGACCGGGACTCCCAGTCAGGGCTGCCTATACAGATTTCAGCATAACTTAAACATATTTCTTTTCTTTATTTTCTTCTTTATTTTCTTTCTTTCTTTCTTTTTATATTTTCTGTTGTTTTTGGTGTGTAATATTAACTTTACAGTCTTATATTCCACTGTTTTATTTCATGACAAACACTGGCTGCCTAGCCTAGTATTACAATCACTTTTCCGATATATGTATGGTCTCGAACCTACTACATCATATCCTTATGTTTAGTCTTGGCGCCATGCCTAATCCTAACATGTAAAACTTGCTTATTCCTTAATTCATTCGATCAACACTAACTGAGGTTCACTTTTCCCAAGCTTCCCCTTTCATCATGTTGCTCTTTAACTCACTAGCAGGATTCCTAGATTGACATCTGTCATCGGCCAATTACCAGCAGCCCATGCCTGATTCTGTTGCTGAGATTCAGTAGTTCAGTATCACGTATGACGTATGACAGTGACAGTGACAGTACAGTGACTTCCTACCTGTACTCAGTAGTTCGACTTCGGTAGCTTAGACTGTGACACACGATATGATTGCCTAGTGACGGCCTCAGAGCTTAGATAGCCTGAGAGTCGTGTATTCATTTCTATCTTTTGATATACCCGATTGCCTCGCTCAAACCCTACGGCGTTCAGCGTTTTCATTGTGTCACTAGGACATTCTAGTAGGCTATAGGCCCACCACTTGCCTAAAGTGGTTTTGATTCAAAGCCACTAAATGGCTGGCTAAAGCTGTAGAGGGGCGAGCGTGGCTGAGTAGGTAGGATGTTGCGGGGTGCCGCGTTTTCGCGGCACAACTGACTGTGTAGATGAAGAGGTAAGCGCGACGAGTGGCGGAGGAGAGTACGGAGAAGATGGGTCAGAGAGCGCTGGGGCCCCCGATTGTATGCAGCATTGCGCAGAGTTTGGTACCAAGTGGATCGCGACACGTTAAACGGACCATGACCTCGGACATCGACAAGCGCAAGGACCTCGACCTCCCACTCCTACTTTCCGCCCACCCCCGCCGCTCCGCATTTTTCCTCGCAACTCTATGCGTCTTTACCCGTGACATTTTACCTTAATTCGCCACGCTTGCCGCTTGTTTGTGTATATTGAGCGGATTTTGTAATCTTGCGGGCGACTTGGCCGTTTTTTGGACGCTTATAACTTACGGAGTAGTTGGGCTCAGACGTTTTCCTTTGGAGAGTATTTTTACTTCGCCAATCCCGGCCGTGTTACCGAGTTTCGTGGGCATCGGAGCAGATTTTGAATTTATTTCAGATTTGGCCCCTTCCTTGAGGGGGGCTCGCCCTTATCGTTAGGGTTTCATCGCGCCGGTGCTTCGTTTACGGCTGCCATGACTACCGTGGATTCTTCGGATGGATTTACCACGCCGGTCCCGGCTGGGATCGACACGCGGAGGGCGCTTCCCTTCAGCGACGGCCCTGAAGAGCCTGTGCCCCCTACACCTGTAAAGCGTCGCCCGCTTGACAGTGATGACTCGGACGGTGCTTTGGTTCTCAGGGACTTCCTCAAGGACTGCCAGACAATTCTCCGCGAGCCTGGTCACCGGGCCAGCATTATTCAGCAAGTTCGTGACCAGTGCCGGCCCACTCACATCAAGGCTTCGGAGTGGGTCTTTGACATCGACAAGATCAAAGGCCAAGTGCCTCGAGAAATTGCGCTGGACCGCTTCACTAAAGCGGTACAGACCCAACTTACCGACTTCAACCTTCAGTTTGACACGGTATTCCACCCGACTGACCTCACGACGGCTGTTCTTCCTGAAGCCACTCGCATTCTCTTTCGCATCTTGACGTCGCTGGTGCGTGGGTCATGCCTTCGGCTCATTGAGGAGTCGGCTACGGTGTCTCCGGATGATGGACGCCGTGCGTGGCTGGTTGTCTGCCGAGCCGTTGCCAGACGGCGCAGGCCGTGGGTTTCCCATGGTTACCTGTTCGAGACAGCTCCTGCGATCGAGCTGCTGGAGGATGTAGACCCCGAGCCCTATATTAAGGGTTTCATGCAGCACCACACCGCTATCCGTTCCGAGCTCAGACCTGGTGTAGAGCCTGACGATGTGTGGGGTGTGGGGTTCGCCTTGGACCTCCTCACCCTTCGCATGTGCCCTCTGTATTATAAGGACCTTCTACAGGAGTGGAGTTCTAAGACGGCCGAGGGCAGGGAGAAGCGGGCTCTCGGCATTCAGCAGTTCACGTTGGCTGTAAAGGCCTTCCACCAACAGAAAACAGAGGAGAAGAAGCTGCTTAAAGAGAAGAAGAAAAAGGATGGGGTCTCCGCATTGGCGGCCTCGCTTCTCTCTGGGGAGTCCCCTTCTGCCGCCCTTCTGGCCCGTGCGGGCATCCCGCAGACTCGTGTTGTTGGTGGCCGCAGGCGTGACGAGCCCAGGCACCCGCCACAGACTCAGGATGCTCAGCCACAGGCGGCCGGACAGGGTGCTCACCGGTCTGGGGGCGACAGGGGTACAACTCCCCGCGCCAGACCGGCCCGCGGTGGAAAGAATCGACAACAAAACATGAAGGGACACAGGAAGGGCTCTCACCCTTCCCCTCATGCCCCTCCGCCGCGGACTCAGGGGCAGCGGCAGCCTGCATCCGGTGGTTCACCGACTGCCTTGCGGGTGACGCGGGATGCACAGGGCCGCCACTCGGTCCAGTGCTGGGACTGCGGCGGCCCTCACTTCCGCCGTGACTGCCCTGGAGGAGTGCAGAGTGCTCATGTGGCGGGGTTCCACCCCGAGGGCACGCCCATTGCAGACATCCTGTCAGAGTTGGATGCGGCTTTCCTCGATCCGGAGGAGGAGGTGTATGAGTCATGCCTGTACACTTACTCATTGGAGCTCGGGGAGGCACCGCTTGACATCCCCGCGGCCCAGGCGGCTGCCGTTGTGCCGCACTCTGCCGTTGACAGTGGGGAGCCGTGGACTGAGTCGGAGTGGGCTATCTGGGACTCATGTGGCCGCTCGGAGGAGCAGTACTATGACGCTGTCAACCGCTTCAACTCGTACCAGGACCCTGGCGATGGGGACGGGCCCGACGGTGAGATGACGCCTGCTCAGCTCCATGTTGCCGTGCACCAGCCTTCGGACCCTGCCATGTCTATGCAGCACTTCAGTGTTGAGCCGCAGCAGCCAGCGGTGCCGGCAGCCGACGTGCAGATCACAACAACCAACGCCGAGTTCCCTGGAGCTGTGCAGCTGGTGAGCACGGCACCGACGTCCCGACCCGGGGGTCCGGGTGGCCCGGGCCGCAGGCCCTATGGGGCGGGTCACTACATGTACATGAGTCTGCTGTGCATTCTAGCATTCTCTGGCACGGCAGATGCGGTGCAGTCTGGTGGTGCCTCCGGTGCTGTGCTGGAGGTGCACCCACGGGCTCTGGTGCTTTGGCATGCTGTCACCTGGGGTCTGGCTATCTCGGCCTGTCTTCCTGCCGTTGGTGCCAGGACTCCCGTACGCACCTGGCGACACCTTGTCAACCGCCAGTCACCGACGGGCGGGCACCAGCCCTCAACAACCCAGCCTCCGGCGGGTGAGCCCCGTACCTCTCGCCGCTCCTCACCGGTCTGGACTGCTATTCTGGTTATCTGTAGCCTGGCCCTGTGTACCTCGGCACTGCTGTTTGGGTATTCTCTGGGTCTGCGGCAGTCAGTCAGACAGTCAGTCAGTCAGTCAGTCAGTCAGCTTACCCCGCCAGCAGGGGGGTCCGTCGGCCGTTCTGCTGGTCAGCTTTTCTCAGCTGATGGACTGGCTACCGGTGATACCGGCTTATGTCTGGTCTCTGGTTATGCTGTGGGTACTTATGCTTCTGTGGAGCTTGGTGTACTGTCTGGTCAGCTTGGGTCAGTTACAGTGGTTTACCCTCTGGTACCTGCTGGCTATACTGGTATTCTGGTTTATGGCAGTGCAGAGTCAGTTCCGTTGCATGTGCCCGACGAGGAGTGGGCTGCTTCTGGATTCAGTTCTCTGGCCAGTGCTGTCCCTGCACCCGTCCGGGTTGACAGGGGCATCGTGTGTGACTCTGGAGCCACATGTGTCATGTGCGGGGACCTGTCGGCCTGCACCGACGTGGACTACACCCGTACGGTGGCCTTCACCATGGTCACGGCTGGGTCTCACAGGACGGATGCTACTGTGACATTCCACCTGTATGGGGTCTGTGTCCAGGACGGCGCCATCGACCACTTCGTTCTCCCAAACTCACACTATAAGGCCGGCTGCCGCACTCTGCTGTCTTCTCGGGTTATGCTATCCCTCGGCTTCGGGTCCCCTGACCTTGTATCCCTCACCTACACCCACCTGCCTACTGGCCGTGTCTATCGGATCATTGACTCTGGCACAGACTATATGTGGGCGGAGGTCCCTGAGGGGGCAGCCAGTGCCCTCACCCAGACTGTCTCACGTGTCCGTACCGGTGAGATCTGTGACTGGATGTGGGCACGCTCAGAGTATGCCAAGTGGGCTTTCCTGAAGGGCTCGCCTGCTGCCCTGGCCAAGACCGGGGAACACAACTTTGACATCTCCCTCTTCGGAGACGACCTCCCCCCCGGCGTGGGTAACAACCAGACCTGCCCAGTCAGGTATTCACTGTCTGATTCCTGCTGGGGTCACCTCTGGGCCGGTGCCTATATATATGGCAACCCGCCCTTTGACAGACTCACCTGTGAGCGGATGCTCAAGAAGGCCAACCGGGACTTTGCAACCGACCCCGAGCACACGGTATTCCTCTTCTTGATTCCCCAGTCACACCTCAGTACATTCAGGCAGCACCTTATTCATTGGGAGGTGCTACATGTGTACCCAGCTGGCACAGAGGGCATATTCAGCTACCGTCGTGAGCACACCTATGCTGGACGGCCCCTTCAGTCGGCTGGCTCGGAGGGCGGGGGGGACCGTGTCTTCATTGCTGGTACCCCGTTCCCGGTGGCTATCATCTACCGTGATCAGTACACGTCCATGAGGTTCACCCCTGAGAGGTGGTGCCATTCCGCATATGCTCATGCTCATGGTCTCAGGCTGGCTCAGCTCATGGACCTTGGTGTTGACATCGCCCGGCCTGGCACTACAGTTACCCGGGAGCAGCTGCTGTCTGCTGTCTCACAGGACCTGTGCTGAGGCCTGTGCTGTGTGTGCCCGTATGCGGACAGTGCAGCCGAGTCCGAAGCGCCCTCCGGCTGACAGATACAAGGCTCAAAAGCCTGGATCTATGTGGGCTGCTGATGCTACAGGCCCGATCACGCCTATCGGCTATGACGGGTCGAGGTACCGCTGGACCTTTGTGGAGTTCACTGTGAGGTTTACACTTTGCTACTTCTCTGCTGAGAAGTCGGCATACAGCTTCATCCTGGCTCAGTTCCGGGCAGATGTTGTTCATCACGGCTTTGCCTGCACTGGCCTGGTTCTCCGCACTGATTGTGCCCCGGAGCTGTGTGACCCTGCAGCACAGGCTCTGTACAAACACCATGGCATCAAACACCTGCAGTCGTCACCCACCCTGCACTGGCAGAACTTCATGGCTGAATATGTGATTGGTAAGATCTCGTCGGTCTCCCGTGCACTCTTGGAGACAGCCGGTATGGACCTCACCTACTGGCCTCTTGCAGACAGTCATGCCTGCCTGCTATGGGATATCCTGCCTCATGGGCGAGACGCCGTGGTGCCATTCTATCACCTTATGGGCTATCACTTTACCTACTCCCGTATCGAGATATTCGGCACCCTGTGCACTGTGGCCATGGATGCTCAGCAGATGCGGGCCCGCCATCCGGGGGTCTCCAAGAAGCGGACCCCCCGGGCCTGGCAGGGGCGGTTTGTGGGCATCAGCCTCAGGTCCTCGGCCTACAAGGTACTGGACCTGGAGAGAAACAAAGTTGTCTCCGAAGGCCGGCCAGACTTCATCAGAAACTACTCAGAGTTCGGGCAGGTGATGTCATCGTTCCCTGCCCCCGCTCCCGACGAGCAGCACTCCGCACCCGTGCCCAGTGACAGGCCGGAGCCGTGGAGGGACTACACCACTGACTCACTAGGACATTCTAGTATCTGTTACTCCTCCACCAATCATCAGGCAGATCATGATACTTGTATTGCCATTGCAGATCTTCTCCTGGAATCTACCATGAATCATTTCATCACAGATCTTCTCCTGAAATCTGCTTTGTCATCGATTATTTTCCCCACTCGCGGCTCACTTATGTGAATATCCGATAATTCCCCATTATTCGCGAGTGGGGCATGCACGCTCGGGGCATACCCATGGGGCATACGCCTCGGGGCATACCCATGGGGCATACGCCTCGGGGCATACCCACGGGGCATACGCCTCGGGGCATACCCATGGGGCATACGCCTCGGGGCATACCCATGGGGCATACGCCTCGGGGCATACCCATGGGGCATACGCCTCGGGGCATACCCATGGGGCATACGCCTCGGGGCATACCCATGGGGCATACGCCTCGGGGCATACCCATGGGGCATATGCCTCGGGGCATACCCATGGGGCATACGCCTCGGGGCATACCCATGGGGCATACGCCTCGGGGCATACCCATGGGGCATACGTTGCCATAGCCACACATTTTCCCTAGAAGGCACCCAAATTTTTTTGGTCAATTTTTCGATGAAGCACCCAATTTTTTTTGACAATTTTGAGAAGGCACCCAAATTTTGATAAAATTTTTCTTGTCCATATTTAGCTATAAGCATGCGGGGAAGGCTCTGCGCGGAGGGTTCGAGGCTTGGAGGCGCCCAAGGCGGTGGGGCGGTGGCTAGGAGGGGCGGAGGCGCGGACGGGCGGAGGCGCGGAGTGATAGTTATGTGAAGATAACTAGAGGATGACGAGTTAATCCCCGAGTGTGGAGGGTGTGTGACGCGGTAAGATGAAATACTGTAACGCGGTGAGATGAAATAATGCGGTGAGATGAAATAACGCGGTGAGATGAAATAACGCGGTGAGATGAAATAATGCGGTGAGATAGGATAATAAGGTATTTAGATAGCAATTTGTACCTCACTTGCTGATTCCATATTACGGTAATAATATTCCTGATTTTAGCCTTTGCAAAAATATGTGGTTTGGGGACAATTCAAAGTATTGCGTGATCATGGCCGCATGCACGCATGCGACATCATGTATGTTATAGGAGACCATCAAATAAGCCACAACGAATCATGGTATAGCTATATCTATCGTATATCTCGAGATATATGGATTATCCAACCAAAATTTTGAGTATTTTGAGCATAGAAATTACGCATACGTCTTGTCTACGATGCGTGACTGCAGTCTTATTGACTTGTATCATGGTAAAATATCGCGGAAATTAACATGTTAGACTATCCCTAATCCATAGTACGCATTAATACCTCCCAATGTGCCAAAAAATACCAAAAATGGCCAAAAAACACCGAAAAAACACTTGGATTCAAATGGTTTCCTCACTTAAGAAATGTTTTCCATACTTAAGCTAAAACTCAGGTGATTTTGCTCATAAAATGAGACTATGTGGTGATATAATACCCCATGTTGCATGCGAGACTGGCGTTGGGATCCATTTCTATCGTATATTTCCACATGGCCACGTATATGCTTACCAATACGGGATGTTTATGGCTTGGTTAGCTACTTTTCAAAGCCAAACGCAGTTTAAGCGCAAAATGACACAAATAGACAAATTTGGGTTTGGAAATACTAACACGTGAGAGATATATCGCACTAGTATATGTGCTATACTATTGGTTAACCTGTAGCCATATATCATGAGTGCACCCACAAACCTTACAATATTCGATGCGCCAACCGCACATATGCAATTTCATGGTAAGCCACGCTCTCATTTTCGAGGCCTTGTTGAGAATTCTCAACGTGTCGCAGCTAAGGGGTTAAGACATTCAAGACAGTAGACACCGAAAGCCACGCAAACGCAGCCGTGGCATCGACCAGCCGACCACGCGATCGACGCGAGCTCTCCATGATCTCGTCACGCCGATCGATGTGGCCACGCATGTCACCCAAATTTTCCCAGAGCCCCCCATATTTCCCAGAGACCCCCAGATTTTTCCGGACACCCCAGATTTTTCCTAAAATGCACCCAAATTTTTCAAAATTTTGAAAATTTTTTAAGCCAAAATAAGCACCCAAATTTTGAATAAAATTTTTCAAAATGTGTGGCTGCCCCAAGGCATACGCCTTGGGGCATAGCCCTGAGCTGTCCGTGCCTCCCGGTACACTATTCGCATTTTCGGCGTATTCGGATTGTTGAACGCTCTGAGACGCGTCGTCATTGTTGTGTGGACACGCAGTCACGCACACGGTGTCACGCTATCGCAAGTCGAAGTGACCGTATGCGCGTGAATTTTTTTTGTGATGATCCGCGAGGTCGTCCTTTCAAAGACTCGGAATACGACGAGGAGCGAGAATATTCCTGGTCAATATCAATGACAATATTGCTGACTGTCAAATCAAAACCGTGCTCCAAATCGGTAATAAAAAAGTCTACAAAATGTGTCATAACGATTATACATATCATAAAGTAGAGCCTGTAATAGAGCCCTAACCCAATCACATATTCAAGTTTTGAATCATGATTTTACCATCAATCGTCACAGATTCGTAGGGTTCGATCACGTGTCACATCGCGTCACTCGAAGTTTACTGGGACTGGACGAATATGACACACTTTGCACCCAACCGATGCTCTGAGACTAGTTACTTGCGTAAGCGTATCTGCTGCTAACCTGCTATGGTCCGATTGATATCACCGATTGATATCCAGGATTTTGAGTTTCCGTTTCGGGTCTGGACCTTGGACGTGATGATTCTGGCGTTTCTTGTGGCCTGCTTCAGCAAATCCTAGAAGTAGAATCAGTGGAGAACAACTTTGCATCATCGAAGCACAAAAACATCTCAGTGAATACGTCAACATAGACATACACGCAATATAATCTGGAAAGTAGTGCTACCTAGTTCGCACTTTCCTTAACGTGTTTTGCAAGTAGTTAGTTGCCTTCGAATAAACACTTCGCACCATTATGCGACAAGTGATATCCTGCAGATCTGCAGTGACGCCTTGTTCTCGTAGACTGCCAGCAGATGTGGTGAGAACGCGTAGTCTGAACATCTGCTCTCATCGTCATGGCACATTTTCCGGAAAGCCCCCAGCACGTCTTGGGTGCCAGCGCGGATTCATTGGGAGCATCTCACCCTCGGGAGCAACGCCCAGGAACAAAACTATGGTGTCTGCGCGTTCGGGAAAGGAAAACTCTGGCGATAGCAGCCAACCCCCGTTGAATAACGAGCCAGACTTTCTGAGAGCTGCAGTTCACAACGGTGAGTCGAAGCACCAGCCTAGATATCGACGACCAAAAACAGGCTGGGCGTTCGCCTTTGTGAATAACGCATGTTGTTTTTGTGGTTGAGTCTAAAGTCTCCATGTGTGTGTTTGCGCGCGCGTGTTTGCGTGTGCAGTACTACGAAGTGCGCAGGGCTTGGTCATATTGCTTAAGATACTTGATGGAAGTGACCGCACTTTACAAGTTTTCGTTGGTGAGATCTACTTTCGCTTCACGAGTCTCCTTTCTTTTTTACAGTAATATCACAAGCTGGTCATACGCTCTGTATTTTCGCTCCAGGAGATATGGAGTTTGCCTCTCTTGCAAAGGTCTTTCACAAGCAACATACGGTACGACGCTCATGAACTTGTGAACCACTGAGCCCCCTGTTTGCCACCTCTGTGGTGACATAACAGGATGCCCCGTTTGCCTTTGGATATCTAGGTATGTATAAAGCACGGTCAAACTGATGAAGCTTTGCCTGCGATTATTTACAACGCTATATGCTGCGTTGTTTATTGATGCGTTTCTGTTTTACTTAGTTTTAGCGACAAAGGCGATATGTATTATGTGCAGGCTCGGCCCATGACGTACGACTTCATGAGAAACTCCTTAGATGCTATCGGATGCGAGGTGGCTTCTTGAACGATTATCCTGATTGTATTCCTCGGTGTATTCACTGTGCCTCCTGTGTCTCGGTTTGTTGTTAAGCTTTTGCAGCTGTGGCCAGTGATGTATGTTCGTTTATATACAATTTACGTGGGTGCGCACACGACACGTGTCAGCATATCACTCCGTTACAATTTTAACTGTATTGAGTATGTTCGGCAGACTCTTGAGTGAGGCCAAATCATAGAGATTATGTACGACTGCGTGCGCAGGTGACAAAGGTGCACGTCACGGAGATAAAGAATAACACTTTCTATGCACGAGTATTTTATGTTTCCAGAATTGGCGACCTTCAGACAGAAGTTGACGTTGATGCACGCCCTTCTGATGCTCTCAACTTGGCTCTTCGATGTCAGGTGTTTCCCAAAACTTAAACGTGTAGCAGGTGTACTGCGTGGCACAGCTGATATTGTTGTTGCTGATATTCATTTCACAGTTCCGTCAGTGCAGAAGAGCTCTTGGATAGTTTTTGGGTGACTGACCTGAGACTGGAACCCTTGCAGGCACCGATATACGTCCACAAAGATGTTGCAGCATCTTCTGCTTTCGTTATGGCAGATTCAACAGGCGTAAAGGATCACCGGCGAGAGCCCGCCGCAAAGATTGACTTTGAGAAGATACAGAAACGAGCGAAGAGGTAAGGCGCGCAAGGGTGAATACATGCGTTGCATAACAAGAGACTTGCTGAACGATACGGCATGAATTGTGTGGGTTCGAGGCTGGTCTTGGTTCCTCGCGGGCCGTGCTCGTTACGCCTGGGAAGAGAAAGGAGGAGGATAGCAGTGTGTGACCCGCAAGCTGTACCTGCTGAACCTGGTTTTTTTGCCAGCATGGCATATTATGGCACTAGTAGTGGGGTGCCGAGGATAAGTAAGGCGGAGCGCTGGTGTTCACGTGCGCTGCAGCTGGTCCCCCCCTCAGTTGTGCTTTCAGCTTAACCTCGGCCCGAGCACCACGATGGCTTCATTCCACAGGGGAGCGTTTAGCATGCGACTTGTGTTGGCTTCTCGTGCTGGTTGCACCTGGGAAGAGGAGGATAGAGGAGGATAGAGGAGGATAGAGGTGTGATTGGGTTTGGGCGTGTGTGGCTTATCCTTGGACCGATTCTCTTGGCACCACGTAGCCACACAAGATTGGCTGCATATGGGTTTGGACGTGTGTGGTTTATCCTTGGACCGATTCCTTTGGCACCATGTAGCCACATAAGATCGGCTGCACTATGTACCCGCGCCAAGGATAAAAGGATTCAGCACACACTCCGGGACACTTATCCGGATTCTCCGGAGCTCGCTAGTGAAGAATGGGACCCCCTGTGAGGCTTAGGATCACATGACCACAAAGGACCGGCTGCACCAGGTACCCTCACCAAGGGTCAAAGGATATTGACCTTGGGTCTGTGTGTGTGTGCTTATCCTTGGACCGACTCCTTTGTGTGTGTGCTTATCCTTGTGATAATATTTCAATATGAATCAAATTTCAAAGTTCGAGGGTGAGGTACCTGCTTGTCAGAAATTATAAGTCCTTTGAGTGGGTTACCAATGAACGGAGGACGGACGGTGAGAGGGACATGCTCTTTTCGGAGGGTCGGCTTGTTGAGTTGTTCTGCGGGTTGGTGGATGGAACATTTGTCGAGTTTGGGGGTGTGATCTACAGACAAATTGTGGGGATCCCTATGGGGACGAGCTGTGCGGGCTTCATTGCCAACCTCTACTGTTTTACGTATGAGCTGGCGTTCATGCGCAGACTTGTGGAGGCGGGGGATTTTCATGAAGCGCGCAGGTTTCTTTTCGTTTGTAGATACATTGATGACTTGCTGGCGTTCAATATTCCAGATATGGAAGACTATCTATATCTGAACGAATCCGGCACTGCAGGGATTTATCCCAAAACACATTTTGAGTCTCTCTTTGACACGTGCGGGTGTGCGTGTCCCTTACATGGACATACTCATCAAGCAAAATAGGCGCAGAGGCCTTATGACTGCCATATTTGACAAGCGACTGGATGCACAATATGCTGACATCCAGGTCATTAGGTACCCTGCACATGACTCGTACTTGGCCGACAAAGCTAAGTATGGGATTATCACGAGCCAACCGCATCGGTTCGCTGAGAGATGTGCCCTTTGGCAAGACTTTGTTTACAACATAGCTCTTGTTTTCCACAGGATGACACAAAAGGGTTACCACAGCAGGCGTTTGTGAGGCTTTTTGCGACGCTTTATGGTGGAGAGGCCCGGTCTGTATGATAGACGAGGTCCGGGTTGCTGGATTTCACGTGTCAGGCGTAAGCTGGGGGACTTACGTGGCGGTATCATTGTGCCGGGTCCGAATGGGTGGGAATTCGGGGCGTCATAGCTGGCCGGGAATTCATCTCGCCATAGGGTTGTGACATCTCGTTGTTAACGCGGACGGCCACTGGAGTGCTTTGGATGATGGGATGTGGCTGTCCCTGTGGTGCCCTTCTGAGGGGTACTGTCTCTTTGAGAGCGTCGGGGATTCGTCTGCGGCTGGCTCTATTTATGTCCAGTGCCTTGGGGCTTTTTCACCTGCCGGGGGACTGGTGATCGACAGCCACGTTATGCGGTACTGGCATCTCGTTGTTAACGGGAACGGCCACATCCCATGACTTGCTCTTCTTGCGCCTGGCAGAAACAAATCATGTGACTCATGCGAGTTCAGTGCATGTGACTTTCGCTTCTAGTGCCTGGCAGATTGCAACTCATGTGACTCATGCGAGTTCAGTGCATGTGACTTGCGCTTTTTGCGCCTGGCAGATTGCAACTCATGTCACTCATGCGAGTTTGGTGCATGCGACTTGCGCTTTTTGCGCCTTGCAAAATGCAACTCATGTGACTCATGCGCATTTAGTGCGTGTGACTTGCACTTCTTGCGCCTGGCAGAAATAAATCATGTGACTCATGCGCGTTCAGTGCGTGTGACTTGCGCTTCTTGTGCCTGGCAGATTGCAACTCATGTGACTCATGTGCGTTCAGTGCATGTGACTTGCACTTCTTGCGCCTAGCAGAACGCAACGCATGTGCCTCCTGCTGGTTCCTCAAATGCCATATTGGTTGTGCCTGGAAAATAGGGGTGATGATGGGGTTTTGAGTGCTTGTGCTGATATATTTTGCCTCAGGAGAAGGGACCCAGCACTTGAGCTTCGTGCCCGGATGGCGATGGCAGTGGCACTGGTACGATCTCGTTGCTAAAATATATTGATGTTTATATCCTTGGGAAATTCCTTTGCTGTGTGATGTGGAAATGCCTCCTCTAATTGTTGTGAGTGACTCTATAATTTGGAAGCACTGAGTGACTCTTACTTTTGCACAGGAGCGTTATGAAGATGCGGCACGGTTCCGAGATGAGATTGCGAATACAGTTGGGAATGATGAAACTGCCCGGCTTCTCCTGTTACTTGAGCAGGTTTGCAGAACCCTCCCCCGCGCTGTCTGATGTTCACTTTTTGGATGGATCAAGAGAATGTTCTTTTGTGAATCACCGGGGGGAAATACATCCCTTCACCTCTCACTGTCCTTACCAACCTGAAAGCAAAGTGTTTGGAATATGCTTAAATCTTAATAGCCAGAGTGCACTTGAATTCTGAAGTCTTCCTCATTCTGATCCTTGTTGTGGTGGGACATTATCTGGATTGTGAAAAATAAGGAGCTTTCGAAGAACTAATTACAAGTTAATCATCTGCAGGCTATTGCGGATGAACGGTTCACTGATGCTGTTCAAATTCGCGATAAACTTGAAGAACTGGACAATGAAGCCGCAGAAGCAGAAGAATGAGTGGCATGACATCCACGCTTACTCGCAGAACGGATAATGGCGCAGCGCTTTGTACTATAAGGAAATAACATGAAACCACACAGGAAAGTGACGAGGACTCGTTGAGGCACTGATTGGTTATGGAGTCCATATGCATGCACATGCCGGTGCTTACATTTGACACAAGTTAATCGACTTGAAACGGTTATCTCTGACTTGTTCCATGCAATCAGCGCTTGGTCCCAGGGATAATAGTGAAGCCCAGGAACAGCATATGCAGGCAAACATCTATGAATGTGCAACAGGAACCTGTAAGTAGTCTTCCACATGACAGCTCAAAGGTAAATAAGTGTAACATATTGTACAGATCTCATCTCATCGCATGAGTACCCCGGGCTGTTTTGAGACTGCGACACTATTTGCAAAGTCTTTAATGGAAATTAAAAAATGAGAGATCGGGGGGTGTTTTTGTGTGTACAAGAGTACAGTGCAATGATATGTGGGTGTAGCCGCAGACTATGCCATTACCTCTGCACTGGAAAAACCGCACTCTATCTTGTGCATAGGACTTTGCATCCTGCGTATAAGTATATGATGTCTTTGTGGTGCATGAAGTGCCGCAAAAGGGCCCATATAGGAACATGTCCCTATATTGGCCCTTTTGCTGAAGTGCCCAGAAGAACAGGCCTTTACAGCGCATACCCTCACTATCCCCCGTACCTTTCCCCTAAATTGGTAAAAATAAATGCGGATTGGCTTACAATGCGTACAGATAGTTGTATTTTAGCCAAGTAGGGGCATTCCTCCGTCACTGCGCAATTGACAGTGATACCAGCAGAAATAGAGATAGGAGCCGCGTTTTCCTACAAAAAACAAGTATGTGTCACCTACAAAAAGAAGTCGTCTTATATCGATTGATGACATGAGAGCTGATGCTTGCTCAGGAAAGAAAACAATCCATTTATGATATATACGATGTATGTGTGTACATGCGGGTAGCATGGTAAGGTAGACATAACGATGAAATTCATCGATATATCGTTTATCAACTCCGGCTTAGCAGAACGCACACGTTACTCGTGATGAAAACATGACAAGAATGACATGCACGTGCACAGCTGTTGCATGAGAGAGATCAAAGGACTGCTCTTGAAGGAAATCTTTGAAGTTTCATCGCAAGGTTGGACAGATATATGCAAAGGATGCTATCGACGTATATCGGCAAAGTTCTCTAGTCAACTAGTTGCCTGTTGAGAACTAGTACATGTACACCATAATATAGGTCCCCTTGAAAAGCTATATACTTATATAGGATGCGTCAAACGAAGTATATATCTAGGATGCTTAAACTATAATTAAAAATGAAACACTTTCAAACTTCACGAACTATTCCAACACCAAAGTGTGGGCAAATTTAATATGTGTGGTTGAGTGTGCTAGCGAAGTGTGATCATGTGATGATTCACATATAGATGTATAGAAAGCGCCTATTCAACCCCGCTGGGTACATGTAATACTGCCCGGGTTGGTTTTCGGTCTATCATCGTCCGTTTCTGTGCAGACCTCGGATTCTCGGCAAGCAATAAAAGCTTGTAGTAAGTGGATCGACAAACCAATAAACCAATAGGCATCAGGATGCAGCTTTTTCATGTGCAGCCAACACAATTGTGAGTGATGATCGTTGGTCCGAAGGCCTGTTTACGAGGTTGAATGAAATATTTATTATCATAGGTCAGGCCTGTTTATGAGATTGAATGAAGTATATCCATTCAAACTATGCTCTATGGATATGCACCTTAAATATTACCATATGAATATGGAAATATGGGAAGGGGGGAATGGATATCTATTGCAGGACTCAATCGAGGAGTTAAAAATTTATCATTGTTCAAACTGTACCCAATTTTGAACAGACAGCTAACAATAATCTATCGGCGGAAGTTCCCGTGTAAGCTGGTGTAGCATGTATAAAGTAGAAATGAATTCTAGATATCAAAAGATGATTGCAGTCTGGTCATGTGCTTTTATATTATGTATGCCACAAACACCGGCTTTACTTTAGAGACTTCCCTTTACTTTACCCCGGGGCCTACCCGAGGCCCAAACACTCAACACTGCATGAAAGGTCCAAACAAGAGTCCCAACATACTTCTGAACACCTTAGGCCTAAACATGCACATGCAGTGCTACAAGAGCCATTCTATTTCATATGCCATGTTTACCTACGTCGGTCAAGTCATCACGAGTTCCGAACTTGCGATTCTCAATTGCTTGCCATGTAGTGAGTGAGTACTAGCATTCATTCACAACAAACATGCATCATAGTAAATATGACCTATCTGATCAGGGCTGAGAATTACTGTATTATGAGTGGTACACATGGTGCTGGATGGCCTGCTAGCAATCAGGCTGCCATCAGCTTGAATGGCAGTAATTACACTAACGTGATTCATCCTGATTATCGATGGCCACAGAATAAGAGACTCTTTGTAAACCACCGTGCTGAGTAATGTTAACCGTAGTATGCATCGTGGCATATACTTCTGCACACGAATTTCATGACATCCCGCCGGCAAGCCGCATACGTTGATTACCGCGCTAAAGAATTTGGCGTCATGCACCTTGCCGGGTACCATCTGCAGCACAGGAAGCGCTGGCCCTCCTGCTCTGCTTTAAGCAGAGTGGGTAAGGCTCAACCGAGACCCCTCATGGAGAGCTTCCTGCGTTTAAGCTCTGTGCAGCCTGCACACTTTCAAGAAACGGAGTCGAAAGGCGGAAGGATTTGAGCTAGGCCGTTGCGATACTGGTCACAGCTCCAGCTCCTCTTCATGTTGCAGAGCTGCCTAAGAGCTTCGCGTCCCAAGGCGCGCCCCCTTTTATTCATCCACGCTGCTATCTTCAGCCATAGCGCATTGCCCAGGGCTCCGGGTGGTCCGCGGGCTTCTCCCGCGCCTCATCGTGCGTGCCCTTGCCCTCGAGCAGGATGGAGGTTCCGCGGCCCTCCTTCACATTGAACTTGACACGGCGCGAGAAGATTGTGGCAGCGGTCGGCGAGAAGAGGACCTCCACGGTTTGCGTCTGCGGCAGTCCGAGGCCCTTACCAGGGATGATGCCACTGGACGGCGAGATGGAGAAGTGCCCCACATCTGAGGGTCCCTCCAGGAACCATTCCGCTGAGACCGAGGTCGGGTTGGTGACGGTGAGGGTGAGCATGCGAGGATTGGCCAGGTGCACCTGACCAAAGTCCAAGCACGGCGTCTGCTCTTCCGCGAAGGCCATCTCCTCAGGCACGGCGGTGGACTTCTTCCCTGGGGCAACCTCAATACCAGGGTAGATGTATTCCGCTACGAGGGGAAGGATCT
Source organism: Cymbomonas tetramitiformis (assembly GCA_001247695.2). Taxonomy (NCBI): domain Eukaryota; kingdom Viridiplantae; phylum Chlorophyta; class Pyramimonadophyceae; order Pyramimonadales; family Pyramimonadaceae; genus Cymbomonas; species Cymbomonas tetramitiformis. The sequence continues at coordinate 89,648 of LGRX02003144.1, forward strand.
GCTCCACGTTGTTCGGCTCGAATGCGGCCACCATCTGGCCATGAAACTCTTTGTCGTCCAGCCCCTCAAGGTCCTCTGGTAGAATCAGCTTCACGTCCAGCTCCACGTGTTCCCGAGGTGGCAGCGTGTACACCTGCCAAACCACGCACACCGAGGAGCCAGTCAGTGGCGCACAGGAACTTCAGCACCACGACGAGATACCGTCAGCGCTCTGGAGGCGCGGTTCTGCCGGGAGCCCGCGCGCGCTGCGTGTGGCGAGCTGCGTGGCCGCTTCAAGCCACTTTGACAGTGGACGATTTTGCAGCAAGTGTGGGCAAGCAGATGATTGGCTCATCCACCGATTATCCAGAGCCCCAGGTACACAAATGATGTCAGAGCCATCAAGGGCTGCTCGAGGTTCCCTGGCCGCTGGATTCAAAAGCTTTAGCATGCACTTAGGAATCCCAGACTTCCAGGACTTCATGGCACATACGTCACACGGCCGTAGCTGATGGCCTGCGTGACACAACCATGGCTGATGGCACATGTGTCACACGGCAGCGGCTGATGACGCATGCGTGACACGATTGTGGCTGATGGCACATGCGTCACATGACCGTGGCTGATGGAGCATACTTCACACGGCGGTGGCATGATGGCGCATGCGTCACCCTGATACACAATTAAGCTCGATTTGGGGTGACTGGCTCACCTGGGTGACCACGCCAGTGACGTCGTACTCCGGGGGCAGCTGTGGGACGCTAGACTCGGTGTGAATGATCTTGAAGGGCGGAGAGGTGAAGAGGGTGAACGTGAGGGGTGTGGAAAATAGGTTGGTCAACACGAGGTTGCGGCGGAAAGAGGAGTGTGTGTGGGGGTTGTTCGAGCAGCAGACGAAGCGCAGCTGCTTGCGCGCGTCCGGCTCCAAGCGCGGCGGCACCGAGATGGCGTGGAGGCCCACATACAGTGGCGTCATGGGCACTGGCGGGGGACCGGCGTAGGGGTGGAAGCCCCCCCGAAGCACCAACTCCTTGCCTAGCTGTTCTGCATCTACCGCCTCCCGCCTTTTCTTGCCTCGCCTCCGCATCGACGGCATCTGGTCTAGGACCGCACCTTCGCCATCCCCATCTCCCCCCTCCTCCTCTGCTACCCCTTCCCCGTCCACCACTGTTGTCTCTTCCCCTGTTCCAACCTCTCCCGCGTTGACGCTCTCTGGGTCCGCCACTGCCGCATCCTGTGTGGTGCCCTCCGGCCGCTCACCATCGGGCGCCTCCTCCACGTTGCCCTCGTTCCCCTCCCTTTCCAATGCCGCATCCCCTGCTCCATCATCCACCGCGGCATCTTGTGCATGCTGCACTTCCTCCTCCTCCTCCTCTTCCTCCTCTTCCTCCTCAGGCGCTCGCTCCCACAGCTTAATGCTCACCGCCGTTTTGTCGCCGTGCTCGACGGTTGGGGTTCCCAACAGGAAGCTCTCAAATCGGCCATCGAGCTCAGATGAATATGTCGTCTTGAATCCAACGGTGGTGCCAGTCTTGATGACGGCCTCCATGGGCTCCACCGTGAATGTGTCGAACGGCAGCAGCGAGGGGTCTTGCTCCATGGGAGGCTCGAGCGTGTCGTAGGTGTTGGATTCCAGAGACACATGCACGCGACCTCGCCGCACGGCCATATCCACCCGCACCCACCGCTCCTCGCTCTCGGGGAGGTCCGCGCGCGGGTAGTTGTACTTGTGCCACACCACGCGCATGTCTGCGCCGCCACCCGCACCCTCTCCCGGTTCAACCCTCCATGCGTATCAGTGCAGGGGGTAGGACTGAGATGGGAGAGAAGGGGGGAAGGGTGCTGCACGGGGGTGTGGGCCCTGGGAGCGCACCGAAGGGGCACGGATTGACCACAAAGAACGTCTTGGTGATGGGGGCCTCCGCTGCCACAAATTGCCCAAACTTCACCTGCATGCGCGGATGCTGCATGGGCAGCCCCGCAGGCACCCGCCTGTCCTTCTGGACGAGCAGCGGGGTGCCACTCACGCCTATCCGCACAGGGATCAGCTTCGGGTCCAAATCGCCCACCTGCTCACAACCCAGCCCCCCCGAAGGGCCCCCCGTCAGCCGGCTCTGGCACCCCAAGCCTCCCGGCACCGTTGCGGAATGACCGAGCAGCTGCGCGGCTCCTGAAGGGGGCTGACCCACGCCTACATCCCTCCAGGTTCGGTCTGGACATGGCAACCCTGGCGTATCCCGAGTCATGCACATCTCGTGTGGCAGCAATCCAACGCGCGGCGCTTTGAGCGGCTGCAATCCAACGCGCGGCGCTTCGAGCAGCTACAATCCAACGCGCGGCGCTTCGAGCAGCTGCAATCCAACGCGCGGCGCTTCGAGCGGCTGCAATCCGACGCGCGGCGCTTCGAGCGGCTGCAATCCAACGCGCGGCGCTTCGAGCCGCTGCAATCCAACGCGTGGCGCTTCGAGCGGCTGCAATCCAACGCGCGCGCTTCGAGCAGCTGCAACTAACGCGCGGGCGCTTCGAGCAGCTGCAACCAGCACAGCGTGCTGAGTAGGGCCAGAATGTGGCTCGTGGTGGCGCTTCTGAGTGCTGCAATCCAACGCGGCGCTTCGAGCTGGCAATTCGCCCAAGAAGGGCTGAGCGGTTGCAATCCAACGCGCGGGCTGAGCGTGCTGCAACCAACGCGCATGCCGACAGCGCTGTAATCCAACGCGCGGCGCTCGGAGCGGCTGCAATCCGACGCGCTGGCGCTTCGAGCGGTTGCACCACCGCGCAGGCAGCGCTGAGCGGCTGCAATCCAACGCGCGGCGCTTCGAGCAGCTGCATCCAAAGCGCGGGCGTCGAGTAAAGTAATGTAACGCGCGGGCGCTGAGCGGCTGCAATCCGACGCGCGGCGCTGAGCAGCTGCAATGTAACGCGCTGCGCCGAGCAGTTGCAATCCAACGCCATGCCGCGAGCCGCTGCAATCCAATGCGCCGGGCGCTCAAGCGGCTGTAATCCAACGCTACAGTGGCTGAGCAGCTGTAATCCAACGCGCGGGCGCTTCGAGCAGCTGCAATCCAACGCGTCGGGCGCTGAGCCGCTGTAATCCAACGCGCGGGGCGCTGAGCAGCTGTAATCCAACGCGCGGCGCTTCGAGCGGCTGCAATCCAACGCGCGGCGCTTCGAGCGGCTGCAATCCAACGCGCGGCGCTTCGAGCAGCTGCAATCCAACGCGCGGCGCTTCGAGCAGCTGCAATCCAAAGCGCGGCGCTTCGAGCAGCTGCAATGCAACGCGTGGCGCTTCGAGCAGCTGCAATCCAACGCGCGGCGCTTCGAGCGGCTGCAATCCAACGCGCAGCGCTTCGAGCGGCTGCAATCCAACGCGCGGCGCTTCGAGCGGCTGCAATCCAACGCGCGGCGCTTCGAGCGGCTGCAATCCAACGCGCGGCGCTTCGAGCGGCTGCAATCCAACGCGCGGCGCTTCGAGCAGCTGCAATCCAACGCGCGGCGCTTGGAGCCGCTGCAATCCAACGCGTGGCGCTTCGAGCAGCTGCAATCCAAAGCGCGGCGCTTCGAGCAGCTGCAATGCAACGCGCGGCGCTTCGAGCGGCTGCAATCCAACGCGCGGCGCTTCGAGCAGCTGCAATCCAACGCGCGGCGCTTCGAGCCGCTGCAATCCAACGCGTGGCGCTTCGAGCAGCTGCAATCCAACGCGCGGCGCTTCGAGCAGCTGCAATGCAACGCGCGGCGCTTCGAGCAGCTGCAATCCAACGCGCGGCGCTTCGAGCGGCTGCAATCCGACGCGCGGCGCTTCGAGCGGCTGAAATCCAACGCGCAGCGCTTCGAGCGGCTGCAATCCAACGCGCGGCGCTTCGAGCGGCTGAGATCCAACGCGCGGCGCTTCGAGCAGCTGCACTCCGCCGAGACGAATTGGCTGCTCAAGGAGAGGAGCACACAAGCAGGTCGTACACCGCCGCCGCTGGGGAGACCAGGAGAAGGTCTCATCACGTGCCGGACACGACTTGCGCGCCTCCCACTGAACCAGGGGTGGTGAGCCGAGATCGCCGAGATCATGCCCCTGCCGCGCGCTGCTGTCACGTCACGCTCTCGCCTGGCGCGGTGCGGCTTATGCAGCCGGTGGAGGGTGTTCGGGTTGGTTGCGCACCAGGCAGGTGAGGATGTCATCGTAGTCTCCGCACATGTTGGAAGAGGCGGTGAGAGTGCAGCTCCATTCGCCGTAAGGCTCGAGCTTGCCGGAGGCGGGCTCAATGGTGATGGCGAGGCCCTTGCCCGAGCTGAGGAAGTCCTTGTTGGCATCCAGGTTGCGCCGCTCGGTCATCATGGAAGTCCCCAGGTTGCGCGAGAACGGGTAGAGCTTCTCGTGCTTGTCGCTGAGAATCGCCCGCTTCCCCTTCTTCCCCCACCCCGAGTTGCTCATCGTGCGCTGCGGGCTGGTCGTCGTTGAAGCGTCTAACTCGAGGTTCACCGGGGTCTCCTTCGAAGCCCCGAACTTGGAGAGGGCGACCGACACCTGCGTCGAGATCGCAGTCTCGTTGCGGATTGTCACCGTCATCGAGGAATTCTCGCGGATCGGGCATCCGCTGCCGAAGTGCACCATCACCGGAGGCTTCTCCACGGGCAGCGGCTCTGCGTCCTGGCCCTCTCCGTTCTCCGACCACTCCCCCTCCTCGTTGTACCCACCCTCGGTGTACCCCTCCTCGTTGTACATATCCATTTGCGATTGGTCCTTAAACTCGGGGGTGGGGAGCTGCGCCTCCATGGCCGCATCCGGCGAGGTCACCTCATACCCAACACTGAGACCAAGGATGTTGGAGATGAGCTGGAAGCCCAGGGGCTTGTCCATGCCCTCCACGTCGCAGGGCACTACACCGTGCACCTTACCTATGAGCTTTGGGTGGAACACGAGCGAGAAATGCTCGTCACCACCCGGTGGGATCTCCCCCTCTGCCGGCGAAATCTCCATCAATAAGGCCCCGTCCACAGCGCCGAGGCACCGTTGATCCCACTTGTATCTGGCCGGCAGCATCGTCAGGTTCTTCATCTGTAGTGTTGTCTCCACCTGCAGTCGCCGCCTCCCGCACGCAGGTGAGCGTCACAGCGCCCCAGAGACTGCGATCACAGCATCTCACTGAGCTGCAGTTTGCTTCGTCCTGCGCTCCCTCTCCACTCGGATCGAAGCCCACAACGACACGCGCGGTCGCTGGCTAGGGTCTCATCGCTGCACCTCCGCGCCTGATCGCGCCCACGCTGCACCCGCCCTCCGCCTGGTCCTCCTCACAAGCAAATCAGGCGAACAGCCATCCGGCATCGCCCCACCCACACTAGGCAAGAAAGGCGGGCAGTGCATCGCACCGGCACATCCAGGAACGTGGTGGCGAGGTCGATGGTGGTGCTAGTGAGGCATGCTCGCGGTGCCACGGGGTCCGCCCGTGTCACAATGTACTGCTTCGTCCCGCCGCCAATCTCCAGGGCCACCACAGTCCGAACCGGGATGCACTCCTGCGCACAACCCATCGCCCCTCCCTGTGTTCAAGGCGGCACCGCGGGTCGAATGTGACACACGTTCTCGGGGCGTTGCTCGCTGTTGTTCACTGCATCCTTGTGAAGGACCAATAGGAGCGCCCTCTGAGGGTGACTTGGACAGGCCCCATCCTTCCCTTAACCCCCCAAATCTTGGAGAGCTGCATGTCCACCATGCGTTGTTCAATGCCAAGGGGCAATCACGCGCGGCAGCCCAGGGATGCGGGGCAGCAGCCACCTGTGGGAAGCAGGTGACCTCCACGGTGATCTCGCTGTTGGGCTCAAGCACGCCGCTGTCCGTGGAGAAGATGAGGGTGTCCGGGGGGTCAGTGGTACTGCCCTCGTCCCGCAGCAGCCACTCCGCTGAGACATCTGACATGTTCTTGATCGTCAGTGGCAGGGTCTTGCGCGTCTTCACCTGGACGAGGTCGAACTTCAGCATGGACTGCACCAGCTTGACCATCGGGCCAGACACCTCAGCAGCCACCCGCAGGGGCAGGCGCGGGCCATGCTTCACCGCGCACTCCAGCTGTCCTTGGATCGGCCCGGTCTGCGCGCCAAACCGCCCCAAAGCTCCGCGGCTCAGTCGCTCGCATCACCAGAGAGGCAACCAAGAAACTCCCCAGGTGGGATTGGGCGACGTGGCGAAACCGCTCATCGCGGAGGGAACAGGCGCGCAACTCCCACAAGCTGATCTGTGGCGCATTTGAAGTCCGGGGGCAGATGCACGCACCACTGTCATGCATGCGTGCAAGATGCGTTGTACTCATGAGTCGCTTTCAGGTCGGATGCGGACGGTGGGGGTTGCACCAGAAGCATGGGGGTATGTACGGAGACGGTGCAGGCCAGATTGGAGTTGCCCTTAAGCACACCCAGTGGCGGCTCGATGGAGATCATGTCCGTCAGGCCCTCCCAGGAGAAGTCCACATCCACTTCGGTCGTATTCTGTAGGGTCACTGTGCTTGGGTATGATTTTCCAGGGAGCATGCTGCCCGGGAAGTTCAGCATTGGAGGGTCTAGAGTGACCTCGCAGCAGCTGCCCATTCCCCCAAGCGAAATCTCTGCCACTTGCACATCGTATGGATCCTCCTCAGGGTCCTCCTCCACCGCCGATTCGTCGGAAAGGTCCACCATGAGGCGCAGAATACGATCGTACGCCTATTTGAGCTCACCCCTCGCACCCATCAAGCGCTGAATGGAACCATCCCGCACCTCAAATTCCTTCGACCAATAAGCGATGAGCAGTGTCTGTAATATGCAAGCAGCACATGCATGGCGCAATGGCGCAAACCAAGCTCGGGCAACGATTGGGTACTAGAGTGGCATGCGAAAGTAGATCCTGCCAGACCTGTCAGCAAATTCAATGTAAAGTCTTTGTTGCAATTTGATTTCATATTAAATCAGCGGAGCGGTCCGCGTTGGTCATCACGACTTATTGCACTTTGTTTCTCACGGAGAAAATTCTTAACCTACAAGTTGCTACATGACGACCGCATGCGCGTTACAAGCTTCTAGGTGACCATCGCATGCGCGTTACAAGCTTCTCGGTGACGATCACATGCGCGTTATAAGCTTCTAGGTGACGACCACATACGCGTTACAAGCTTCTAGGTGGCGATCCCATGCATGTTACAAGCTGCTAGGTGACAACCGCATGCGCATTACAAGCTGCTAGGTGACGACCGCATTTGCGTTACAAGATGGTAGGTGGAAACTGCATGCACGTTACAAGCTGCTAGGTGACAACCGCATTTGCATTACAAGATGGTAGGTGATGATATGTGCAGAACCCGCATACCCAAAGATGCTCTCGCAGCAGCCACGAGAAGCTTGACACCCTGAATCCTAAAGAAACTCAAATTGGGCCCAAATGAATCGGGGTATTCGCCTTCAGGATGATTGGATATTTGCTTCAATGGATGCTCTCTCTCTTTCTCTCATCCGTCGATGATTATCCGCTGCTGAAACTCTAATTTTCATCAATTGAACCCATGGTATCAATTCTGACTGAGCAGCTCGTGAAGAATCCAGCCTGCCCAAGGATGCAGATGGGAAAGGCAGGGCGCTTCAGACCACAACACCTAGGGTCTAAAACAAGGCACATCTTGTAGAAGCGTGCACCTGCATGGCATCATGGGCCACAGCGAGCGAAACACTATAGCGGCTATCAGGGGGCTCAGTTTCCTAGGAGAACCTCGAAGGACGAAAAGACCTGACACTGTCGTGCATAGGGGTTCATCAATGGGTGTCTGGGAAAACGGCATCCCAAGCATGGTTTTGGCGCGTCAGAGGATGGTAGATCTTCTCATCTTGCACCCAAACATACCCTAGCAGTGAAATCCGCTTTCACAAACTCAAACCTCCTAGCCCGGTGGAGGGAGGGCGGGCCGCGCCGCACCTCAATTTGGGAAGGGCAGAATTTGATGATGAACTCGGCATCGGCTTTACCCGCCATGACGCCTTCCTCGGGACTCACAGAAAAGATGGGGAAGTCGTCATCCTCCTCTTTGATGCGGCGAGCTACCTTTGGGGGCTTCGGAGGGGCTGTTCCAGGGAGATGCGTCATATCCGGGAATATCACGCCTGCGCCATTCGCACCTCCAACTCCTCACAGCGGGCTAGACTGTTGTGCGAGGCTAGCCAACGAGCTCAACGACTCAGCACACCCGTAGAGCCGAACAGAAGCGAGGATGCTTTGGCATCAACTACAATGACTGAGGGGCAGCTATCAGCAGCCAACCACGTTGAAGCAGGAGAAGATACCGGAGGAGTGCAGGCCAGTTACCACAGGAGAAGTGGACGCCAACAAGAGAGTGGTAGGCAGTGCACCAATCAGGGAAGGAGGAAGCACCTGGGGTAAAGTGCGCCCACTTGTACTTCACGTCAACTGGTGTGGCATTGTGGACAATCAGTCGCCTTTGACACATGCCTCCTGGAATCACCTGAAACACAGCGGGCAGCGCAGGACCCCACAGCCCAAACTCCCATTGGTGGCATGCGGCTGTGGCACTTACATGTACCCGGGGCCCTGAACCTGGCAGGGCCTGAGTGGGGATCCCAATCCACAAGAAATGGACAGACACGTTCCCAAAAGGCGCCCCTGAGTTCCCCAATTCCTGGAGGGTTGCACCGTCTGCATGGGGCCTCTCACCTGCTTGAACCAGAGTCCTCGGCTGAGAAGTTCCGGGGAAGGCGTCTCGCCATCCACCTCAGAGATGCTCACCTGCTCCAACCAAAGGTCGCCTTAAGGCCCTCAGCAACGTGAGTGGATCAAGTCAGTGGGCATTGGATGAGGAGCAGGAGCCCACATCTACAGTGGCAGGGTTGCCAGGAGGGGTCAAATCGACCATGAAACGGGGGTGCCGTGGACAGCGAGTGTTCACAGCAAAAACACGTGAAGACAACGTCACCCTGATTATGGCACATACCTCCAGGGTTGCTCCGTGGCCAAGCAAGGTGAAGGTCTTCACTTGGCAGTTATCGCAGACCATACGGAACTGCTGCAGATGATCGCCTCCCTGGAGAGAATATCCCAAGGCCACCAAAATAACCCAGAATTCAAGTCTAAACGACACACAGGATGAACCGACAAAGTTCGCGCGGGCAAGATCTCAGCCGGGACGTAGGTGCTATCCTGCCATAGCGCAGCACTCAAGCAGACACCAGGATACTCACCAGCCCTGCCTATGCCAACGTCCGTTTTCAAGATGGTGCGTGTATGCGCCAGGCGCCGGTGTTGAACAAGCTGCACGTCGACCCTCAGCAATAGAGCCGCAGGAGGATCAGAGAGAGGTAAAGAAACCTGCTTCGGTGCAAAATTGACTGTAAGTGTGACACTTTGATCATTCTTTAGCTCGAACTCAGCCGGGCAGACTGTGAAAGGTTGAAGAATGATGGAGCCCTCAGGGGTGAGCTCCGTCACGACGTCTGGGTAGTCCATCTCGGCAACGAGGCGGAAGCGGCCCGTGCCACCCATGTTCTTGCAGACAAACTGTGCCCGCACACACCTCGTGCCAGTAGTCAAGAGAAGGTTCACTGACCTCTCCAACATGAGAAACACGCATGACAAGCTACAGTGCTCTTGCTCCTGGAAGCGAGCATTTCAGAATAAACTCAAAAACTTTTCTTTCCAAACGCCTTGAATCAATGGAAGTTGTGTCAGGCCTTTCTCAATGGAACTGGCCGGAGGAGTTCTTCTTGGGAAGAGTTGCTTCCCCCCTTCCACTCGGATCTGGATGGAGGCTTCGGAGGTGTGCGTTACGCTAAAGAGTCAAATTGGAAACCGTTTTGAAGCATACCTGCTTAGTTTCGGTGTTGCCGGTCAGTGCGTTGCCACATGCCAACGACTGCAAGAGCAAGTTGACCCCGAGACCCTTCAGCTCGATAGAAAAGTCAAAACGAAACGAAAACCCAACCCAGCTCAAAACGAAAATAAAACCCAGCCAAGTACACAAAATACACCAGCCCAATAGGCAGAACTCGAGGTGAGACAGGCGCTCAAGTGGGGTGACATGGGATAAGGGTAAGGACGGCACCGAGGGGATGGTCAAAGAAGGTGGTAGGCGACGTGCTTGCAAGGAGACACGGAAACGGTTGAGCTCGGTTTCAACACTCACGTAGTCCTGGAAATCGGCCAGCGAGTCGGGCACAAAGCGCACGGTGCACTGCAAAGTCGGCCCAGCACATCACCCTCTCATCCAGGAACTGTGTGGTCAGCATAGAAGACGGTAGCTTTTGAGTGTATGTTGCTATCCCGACACAGCACACATACAGACCTCGGCAGAGTTATGGCGGCGGAAAGCGCGTTGATTATCGGTATGATATAGGTTACAGACTGTTCACAAGTCCCAGAGTTTGCTGCGGACGAATAGAGGAATAGATCGGAGAGCAGACTTTACGTTCAACTTTGCCTCGATACACAGGAAGCAGAGTGGACACTGCTCCAGAACTCCGGCGTTCTTAGTTCACAAGCTCCTGTATTCAGCTTGAAGGAGACCAGGCCCTTGCGTTGTCGCTGGACCAGCCACTTCGCGGTTTTCGAAGCCCAGGCGAGGAAAGCGCGCCAGCCCCGTGGAATGGTCGTTAAAAATAGGCTATCGGAAGCGGGAGATTGAGTCGCACCTTGCAGTGCATCCCTGGCGCGACGATGCCATCGGCCGTAGGAAACTTTAATGAGGAGATGGAGAAATAGTGGGAAGCGGGAGGCATGAGGCGCAGCCGGCGGCTGTTCATGCTCATGTTGTGGAACTCCACCACCATCTCGTACACTCCACCGATCTCTGCCCGACGTTAGCTACCTTCAGTCAGCGGATGCTAGGCAGGCTGTGAAAGTGATAAATAAATAGCATTCCACTTTGATCGCCAGGCCCTTCTGTTACGAGAGACCTTAAGAAACAGGCATCACGTCACAGTCCCACCGCGAGTACAACATGCTCAGTGCAAGAGAGGCGAAGAGTAGGACGAATCTCAAATGATGGTATTGGGCTAGAGGTGAACAGCCCCTCGTCTTACCATAGTCGGTGAACTCCACAACGGAGGGCTCCACGATGAAAGCAACGTCTTTTGCACTCGTCAAATTCGACTTGGCTGGGATGTCTCGCAAAATCTGCATCAATAACAGAGGACGATCAAAAGAGGTTTGTGGAAATGTTACGCGCCCATCTCCCTCGGACTGCAAGCCCCATACAACGGTTAGCATCCCTGGTTTCAATAACCCCTAGCGCAGACGCTCGACCCTATACTTGCTGATTGAAAAGGGCAAAGTCTAAACTCTACTGCATCGGTATTGTTCCCCCTACAAAGGAAGTCACAAGGCTAGAAGGGTTGCTTGCCAGCTGACTTCAGTCCCCGGATGCAAAACACCCACCTCTTCTGGAAGAAAACATCTTTGGAAAGACAGGAATGAATCAGCTTTCCTCACTATCACTCGACGGAGGGAACTTGCGACGGTCTGTAGAGGTGCAAGGACCTCTGCAAAGACTACAGATCGGTCTTTGACAGCTGTGTTTGAAAGTGCGAAGTGTAAAGAACGGCACACCTCGTACAACGTGCATTTGCAGATGACTCTGCAGCTTCACAGCACGAGAGGAAGCGCTTCCTAGTGTTCGTGAACAAGTGTCATCGAGCACAAACTCGGAGAAAACCGAACGCCGCACGAATATGCACGCGTGCCATATTGCGCTAGAATAAGGATATGCATGGTTGAAACAGAATACAGATGAGGTAAGGCGAACGCAAGACTTTACCTTAGCGGTGGCGAAGCGAGGGTTCCGCACAAAGTTTAAACGTTCACGCATCCCTCGGAGCACTCTGCCGACAAACCGTGTGTGAGTCAAGACGTGGTGAAAACAAGGCTTACAGGCAGGCATAGACACGACCTTGCAAACTCTGACACTGAGCCCGGCCTTGTGGAATCGAACAGCTGCCCCGCCTTGAACACTATCCCCAGGCTGCACTGCAAGACTTGCAGAGCAGTGAAAAAGGGACAGGGGGATCTATCTCGATGATATTTTGGACTCTCACGACTCATCACCCCCGGCTACACTGAGAAGCTGCCCGCATCGATTGGCTTATGCTGTGAAGATCTACAAACATGGAACAGCCGCAGAGCAGCACTGAACGTGAAGATTCAGGTCTTCCAACCCCGTCGGTGGGAGGAGTATTAGTCGGGCAGGCTGCCCGGAGCACCCTCGTTAACTTCAGGTTTGACAACCAAGACACGGCATGGAAATGCGCGGTTGACTACCCGTTGTACACGCGTTTTCTCTGTCACCTAGAAAACTCCCAGTTTTCGAACGTGGCGTCCCTCCCTGTAGAGAGCAATCACGAGAAGTCCCAAGCGCAGGACGCGGCGATATCGGGGCATTGAGCGCAAGCAAAAGGCACATAGTTGCTCAACCACTCACTTTTCCTCAGCATCGCGCTGCACTGCACTCATGTGCGTTGCCATGTGCTTTCGGCGCTTCTCAGCCTCCGCGAGTTTCTTCGAAAGTTGCTCCTCGCTTAGCTCCCGCCATGCAATGCTCCGATTGAACGCGTCAGGAATCTTCTTTTTGGTGATGCTCTCACGCACGTCCACGTTCTGCGTGGTCTTCATGTAACCGCGCGTCAACTTTACGAGCCCCAACAAACCCATGGCGGCACGTCAGCGTCGTTCGCCGTCAAAGGCAACCTTGGTGGCATTTTAGAATTTGTGCTAGGGATTCTGAGCTGAGTGTTGCGCATACGAGCGAATTCCAGTTCGCTTGGTCGAGTTGCACCGTCGTTAGTACAACAGTTTACCAGCTGTCAAAAACCGTGCTGAACTGGCACCGGCCCGCAGCCCTTGCGTCTCGAGTGTGGAGTGGCCACCAAAAGGCAAGCGAGCGTCGATATGAGATGTGGAGTGCAGAATTCGTGAAAACACCTTTCACTAACAACGACACAGCTTGGCCAAGTGCACTTTGCACGCAAGCAAGCGGGAAATAAGGAGCTCTTTACCACCCTATCATGCAACGTTATGTCTGCGTTTCCCCACAAATTTCGGCTAAACCAGTTTCCGCCAGATCGTGGATCGCCTCCTTAGAAAGGCACGATACGAGCGTCACGTGAACTGACTTGCCGCGCAAGTCCGTGCGCAACGTGTGAACCATCATCGTGAGGGCCGTAAAGCGTGAGTGCCCCCCACGTGCTCACCGCATCCCGGTCTAGGAAGTGCTGTGAGCTGTAGCCCAGCACGATGTAATGGGCCATGGCAGAGCTCTCAGGTCGATCGTGATTGCCCGTTGACCCTGTGGCGCTTTCCTGATGTGTGTGGTTCCCTTTGCCGGGAGATGTAGATATGCGAAGCGGGGGGTGAAAGGGGGAGTTACACTCGAGCTGTCTAGAAACTCGGTGGTCTTTGGAGGCGGCTGAACCTTCACCGGGAAGGAAATCCATAGGAACCTATTCAGCCTTGCAGAAACTCTCCACCCTCACAGGCTGCCAGCATTGCGTCGGAAGTTGACACCGCCGGCCTCGCTTTCCGGGAACTCTGTCGTCCTTGGAAGCTGCTGAGACTTGTAAGGGAAGGGGGAGGAAAGGGGGTAAGGGGCGGAGGACACCAACCTCGCTGTCCAGAAATTCCATAGTCCTAGGAGGCTGCTGAGCCGCCCAACGCGCGTCCGCGTTCTCGGCCATAAGGGACACTGGGTTCAGCAAGCCTGCACATGCGCACACGTGTCGTTTGTGGGGCGGGTCTGTAAACACGTATGGTTTCGCGGACGAGCGGGCATGCAGTTGTGTACGGCGGAGGGAATAGAAAAGCTCCTTAAAATAAGTCTGAAGAGGCAGGCAGACAATGTCAGATAGCGCGCAAAGAGTCATGCGACGAAGGCCGGGAGGAGCAGGAAAGACCCGCTGTGTGAGTGGCACTGTTTTTTCAGTACCGGGCAGCGCACTGGGTCGCACCAGCTGTCCGCAGCGTGTTTCCGTCGAGCTCAAGCGGGTTGGGTTTCTTTGGGAGTCCGGTGTTGCGATGCTTGACGGTGAACTCTGAGACCCCAAAATAGTACATCCTCAAAGACGACTGGAAGGACGAGAACGCCAAGGGACACGGCAGACAGAAATCCCGAAGTACGATTTTCATACGAAAGCGCTGCCACTGATGGAATACGTGTGCCTGGCCGCTGAAGCTGTCGCTGTGAGAGTATCAAGAAACGCTGCAAAGTGCGTTGCCTGCTAATTAATAATAGGCTGCATGAGCAACGAAGGTAAGGGAGATAAAAGAATCCACAATCTTAGGCGAATTCTGGCAGCAATATATCAGCTACGGCATGGTCAAAACGAGGCTCTCGCGGTAATCACAGCTTGTGGATTTGTTAGACGTTTGTAGGCCTGCGTTAACCCTGGAGGGCACAATTTGAAATCCTAACAAGGGCAGAATCGCACTATGGTCTAATATGCTGTCGCAAACCGAGATGCAAGACACAAAAAGGCTTAACGTACCCGTATCTGCTGTTGCAAGCGCAATCGCTTCCGCCTCGCGGGCTTTTCTCCGAGCCTCGCTAAGGTAGGCCTCCAAGTCGTCCATCTCGGACATTTTCGCCCCACACTGCGCCAAAACAATTTTTGTCACTCTATAAACACACATCCGCGACTAACAAACATTTTCAACAGCAAACTATCATAGCTGGAATTTCAAGAGTGGCCATCCAGGGCAGCGAGATGTCGCCAGCAGATAGTCACCTTCTCTTCAATCTCTTGCAGCCTCGCTTCATAACCGAAGGGATCTGGGTCCTTTTCTGGTTCCGGAACCTCAGGTTCAGGTTCTGCCTCTGGTGGAGGCGCCTCTTCAGCGGCTTCGGCGCCCTCCTCTTCCGCTTCCTCTGGTTCAGGTTCCTCTGGAGGGGGCAGGTACAGGTGTTGGAACTCATCCTCAACAATTCCTCGGATAGTGTTGGCAGTGAGAGAGTTCCCCACACTGCTGGTCAAACTTGTCAAAGACTTACGTGGACTATCCATCCCGTCTTGTCTTGTTTTTTCTATTACATATCAATGCGTCAAAATATCACTCCTGGCAGCAAGCTTACGACTCACAAATTACAAAACCTCTATTTTTCGCACTACGCTTTCAATGAAGACTTCAGTCACAGACCAAGAGAACACGCGACGCGACGGGTCTGCGGTCAGTGTTTTGTATGGCATACTGATACTCGATGCTGATACTCGAACTCGATACTTCATATTACTCGATACTTCATACTACTCGATTCGGATTGTCGATACTTCAGACTGCCCAGTCGCCAGCGCCATCGCTAGCCCCAACGCCAGTCAAGTGCCTTTCGAGGGATTTCGAGGGGGGTCCTTACTTGTATCATCATGTCATCTACAGGAGCAAGAATGAGCCTGAGACCTGTGCTGTGTCGGAAACTTATGTCATCGAGATCGACGGTCTAGGTCTGGGCAGGATTGAGGATAGTCATAGTGCTAGTGGCATGGCATGGCATGGACGGGTGCTATGCTTAACTACCTCGTCATATGGAAATCGTCAACAGTTTGGAAATCGTCAACAGTTCATATAAAATCGTCGATATCGCGAAGTAAATTTGCGATATCGACCCCGGACAAATTGTCATCATTTCTAAGTGCTTCAAGGCAGTGGGAAAACATACTTCGATCGCTTTCAACGGCCTACCACAGCCATTTTTACCTTACAGAACTGTTTGCGACACCGACGGTGTATATCAGTGTTTTTTTCATATAAAACTGTCTGTTTTGTCCCATTTTTGTGATATTCAGTGCTGCAAACGATATATTTTCTTGAGATATGGTTTCCACAAGGGGGGCAAGGTATACCGCACCCCGCCTTCGTTGCCTTCGCGGACTTGGTTTCGCGTGTGTTGCGTCGGGTGGATTCTGCTGCATTCGGTCTGACTTTAGTTTATTATCCTGTGTTCATCAGGAATCCTCCAAGATCTGCAGCGACTTGGCCTGCTTCAAACTGAGAGCTTGCGCGAGAAGCGGCGAAAGGTGATTTGGCCGGGCGATATTCTGGGGTGGTTGCAGGTCAGGAAGCGGCAGGCGGCTGTGAAGGAGATGGAGCCGCGGTCGGCCAAGTATGCCAAGCTGGCGGAGGTTGCCCGCTGCGGTGTTTCGGGTCTATATATTAAGGTTTAAGAGTATTCCACCCATACAGTCCCATCCGGTGGGTCATGTAGATGTCCATAGACTCCTAGTTTGTTCCATTCCGATAATTATCCCATGAGTTATCCACGTTTTTATATAGACTGTTGATAATTACCAAACTGGACTTTTTGGGGGCCTGCTTACCCCCTACTGTCCACACTGTAATTTCTCCCCCAATATTGCGTTTCGGCTAAAATCGTTCATATACGTCGATTCGCTAAGTCGTGTAGATGCGCTCATCATCTTTGGTTGACCGATTCTGATCAATATTCCACGAGTTATCCCATTTTTTATATTTTAGTGTTGATAATTGGCATATGACGAGGTAGCCAGGTGCGGTGCTAGCGCTATCGCTAGCGCTACAGTCAAGTGTCAGTGGTGGTCAGTCACGACATCGACAGAGGCCGTTTTGCAAACAGATTTCATTCGATTGGAGTTGAATTCAGGTACAGGATAATACTCTCAACACATTAGTAAGGGCGATGTCAACAGCTGTCGCATGCTGATGCCTCCTTTATGCGCATGTAAACTAACGCTTTTTTCAACATCTGGTGGCAATTGTTTCGACAAATCTTCCCTAATCTCGTGCTTCGCTGTCAATGGATGCCCTTACTGACTATGCACCGGGCCCCTTCGCTTGCTGTGCTTATTCGGGTCTTTTCAACTCAACCACTCCGTTTAGGAGCTGATTAGCTCTATGCACCTCTGTTAATTGAAAACATGGTACTCCTTTAGGCCCCCGTTAACGTGGAAAGTTCCACGGACTTCCATTCTCGAATAGATCGTGCGAATATTCAAAGTCCACCCTCCCTGTTCTGGCTCGCTCTCTTGTGCTTCAGATAGCCTGGCCGACTGCTCATTCAGCACAATTATATGGACGAACTGGCAGTAGCCAAGTAGGCCGTAGAAATCCGTACGTACAGGGCCTTTGATGAAAATGTGCACTCTTCTGAGCTTGATAGGCTGCCTCACATGCCTCGTGTCCATAGCTTGCGGAAAGACACACCATCAGACTGAGGCATCGACTCAGGTGCGAAACTTAGAACCTCCCAGGCTATGAAAGGTGCGTGAGAAAGAAGTTTCGGCGCTCGAGACACTTCTTCCAAAGCGCGTGACTAATTGCACCTCGGCAACTTTGCGACCTAAGGGCATAACCCTTTCATAACACTTTCTTCATGTTTTCAACTCATCTGTTGAAGTCTTTGCGCTGTCGATCTGTGGTGTTCCACTTCACCACCGAACGACAATTGGGCAACTTTTGCGGGACGGTTTCTCGGGTTACGCAACACATCAATCACTTACTGCATTCTACAGGAAGGAACGGAACGAGAGCGCTGAACTCGGGGGCATAACTTTGCATTAAAATGCAACCTCTGACATGGGGAACCATGAAAACTTATTCTCCCAAATGATCTCTCGACCTTGACGTTAATTCCTCAACTTTGCGTAGACGTTATTATCTTGTATCGATCGGGTTGTTCCTGCTTACGACCGTCTCTTCCAATAAAAAGCGTCACTACTCACTTCCAAGTTTCACGAAGGAATTTCCTCGCCAGAATACAAAATTAGTTGCTCGATCCGACTTTTCATCTGATGTTCGAGAGCTAATTTGTATCCAGATATCTCCGTGTCCACCTCCCCCATCACCGCACAACCCACCTCCGCCTCCACCCCAACCCCCATCA
>LGRX02003144.1:108360-150955 GCA_001247695.2 Cymbomonas tetramitiformis
AACAAGAATCCGTTGCTGGCAAAGTTAGGCGACACGCTATTCCTACAGTTCACCTCCTCACAGTATATTGAGCAACCTAACGTCACAATCGCACGCAGCTCTAATGTGTCTCTTTCCTCCAATGACGGAATAGACTGGCTTGCTATTGTCGTGGTGATCCCGTCATCACCTGAAGGTGACGTGGCTTTTGAGATCCGGGACGTGGTGAACGTGCAAGGCCTGTACGGCAGTGACGTCGCTGCTACCACCGATGACAGCAGTGTGAGCATTGACCTGCAGGCACCAGGTACCGTGACTAGGCACTCCAGTTTCATAGGGTCCCTTCCTTGTCATCCCGGCCTTTCTACTTCAGAGATCTGTCCACTTGGCACAGAGCACGCTGGGGCTCACGGCGAGCACCTGCTTGCGGGGCAGGTTGGGGATCCATGCACCCAAAGAGAGCACGCTGGCTCACGGCGAGCACCTTCTATCATTGGCTAGAGGTTTTAATCGCATATTTCTGGGGGACACAGCTGCCATCAGGGGCTTGTAAAGCTTGCTGTGATACTGTTGCTGCGCGTCTGCAATAATCGGCTTTGCGAGTCGATGCTGCTTGTGTCAGCCTGAGGTTGTCATCTGCTCTTCCCTTGTGGTGCCTCAGTTCATCAGAAGCCGCTTTAAGTCTGGATGTAGCCCTGACCAATGCCCATTACCCCCATTCATAACTTGGTTGGACTTGATCGCCGTGGTTTTCTTTCTTTTGTGGAAGACTCAGCTGGTGGTCGCGGGCGTGCAGTTGTTGATGCTGCCTTGACTTCGACCAATGAGGTGCCCCATCTTGCGAAGGCCGGTGACACCCTCCTTCTCAGCCTCACCTCCAACGAGCCCATCTGCTCTGCCTATAGCTGCGGGGTGGAGATCCAGAGGCGCCCGGCAGATGTCCAGAGCGTGGCCAGCTCCAACGACACTTTCGTTACGTCGCTGTTGGTTGCATCGCTTGATGACCCCGAGGGCTACGTCACCTTCCGCGCATACAATCTGTCCGACCCGGCAGGCAATGAGGCTGTCGAGGTGCGAACCGGCCTTCTTATTCAGTGAGATAGGTCGCTTCACACCTATGAAGTGTGTATGGCCGACTTCTCAATGCACTGAACATCGGTGCTCAGTGCCGCTGCTCCGCTGTTCTGGCATGGCCCGCTGCAGGGGTGCTCCGTGCCGCTGCTTCAGCCTTGCGCAGCTCCATCTTTGCACCCAGGAGGGGAGGAGCTGGTTGCACTCCAACAAGCGTAGAGGGGGGGGCATACAGATGGCACTAGGGCATCTCGACGAAGTTCTTAGGAAGCTCGATATAGGTTTGCCAGTGCGTCAGGGTTCAGGGCTGCTTTTGGTATTGGGTCTGCGAGCACAGAGTGAAATAATGAGAACTGCAGTGCCCGTCAAAATGATACCGCTCAGGGTTCTTGGTACTTGGTGCACGGTATCTGCGCCTTAGAAGCCCCATATCGCCGGCAATCCCGGTGCTGAAGGGCAGGACTCTGGAATGCCATCACCCTATGTTCACAAATTTGTTGGCGCCGGCGAGTTGCGGGGGATTCTCTGCTGGCGAGAGCAGGTGACGAGAACGAGTGACGGCTCCATGGTGTGGTACGACATGAGCGCCCCCTCTGCACAGCTAAACTCTGCAGTTGCCTTCACCAATACCCGCTTCGTCCTCAGCCTCGACTTCTCCGAGCCCGTGCTGCTGCTCGCCGGGAGCTCTCTGTTGTCCGCGCTGCTGCTGGACGCCCTCAGCCCCGAATCCGTCATCATTGCCTCCACGCCGCCGCCAGGTGCTTGCGTTGGTGAAGCGGGTTTGATGGGGTCACGGAGGCGATGCACAAGGTGCACGTTGGCAACGGAGAGTGGGTCAAGGGGTTCAGGGGGGTATGGGCAAGGCATCGGCTGGGCAGGCGGAGCAACCTGGCATGTAAGGGAGTGCGCATCGGCTAGATGGAGGGGTAAAGGAGGGGTAAAGGAGGGTGCGGGGGGGGGCAGGCAGAGCAACCGGGTGCCGTGCTTACAGAGGGGCCTGCTGCTGAGGGTTTGGCTGCAGGGCACAATGTGACTGCCCTGGGGATGGAGAGCGGCGACATCCTGGACGGCCAGCTCAACGCGTCTTCGTCGCAGTGCCCGCCAAGCAGTGCCCGGCTGAACAGCTCCAGCACCGTGGGCGGCCTTGGGTCTTGGTGTGGCACCTCGGACCCCGATGATTGGCTGCAGGTGGATTTGGTGCACAGCGCCTCCGTGGCGTGCGTAGCCACTCAGGTGACCCAAGCGAGCTCGCCCCGTCCCTGCAACCCGCGGGCACGTGCTTTACCCGCATGTCTGAGGCCCCCCCACATGTCCCAGAGCCCCCCACATGTCTGAGGGCCCGCCACATGTCTGAGGGCCCGCCACATGTCTGACGGCCCCCCACATGTCTGAGGGCCCGCCACATGTCTGACGGCCCCCCACATGTCTGAGGGCCCGCCACATGTCTGAGGGCCTGCCACATGTCTGAGGGCCTGCCACATGTCTGAGGGCCCGCCACATGTCTGAGGGCCTGCCACATGTGCTGGGGTTGTGGAGCGGGCCCTACCGCCGCGAGGGAGATCGGAGGGTCGATGCTGTGGCCCCCATCAGAGGGCCCTTCAGCAGGTTGGAGGGCTCCGAAGAGGGGACACGCTTTGGCAGGTTTGGAGGGCCGCTTCAGGGGGTGCTGGCAGGGCCGAAGCAATGAAACGCAGTGGGTGACCAGCGTCAGAGTTCGTGTGAGTACTTCGGGGGTTCTGGCAGGGCCGAAGCAATGAAACGCAGTGGGTGATCAGCGTCAGAGTTTGTGTGAGTACTTCGGGGTTCTGGCAGGGCCGAAGCAATGAAACGCAGTGGGTGACCAGCGTCAGAGTTTGTGTGAGTACCTCGGGGGTTCTGGCAGGGCCGAAGCAATGAAACGCAGTGGGTGACCAGCATCAGAGTTTGTGTGAGTACCTTGGGGGTTCTGGCAGGGCCGAAGCAATGAAACGCAGTGGGTGACCAGCTACAGAGTTTCTGTGAGCGCGGATGGCGAGGCGTGGGAGTACGTGGAGGCGGCGCCCGGTGGGGACCTCTCCGAGGAGTTCCCCGGGAACAGTGATGAGAACTCCGTGGTGACCAACGCGTTCGCGGCGCCGCGGGAGGCGCGCTTCGTGCGGTTCCACCCGCTGCAGTGGCAGGGGAGGAACTCCATGCGCGTGGAGCTCTACTCGAGCTGCGGTGAGAAGCCTCCCACCCCTGGCGCGGGCTTGCAGTCCCTGCCGGACTATCCGGCATGTCACCCGCCCAATCCTCCGCCCTGACAGCCCCCCTCTCGTATATCCCGTCACCTGTCCCGACATCCATCCTGCATTTGCTGTTATTTGCGAGACGGACTATTTGGCTTATTCTGCGCCGGGCAAGCGGGCGCTGAGGGGCATTAAGATATCATCCAGCACGGCATGCTGCCTCGCCGCCACCACGCGGCTGTTGGTCACGCAGGCTTTGTTGGTGATGTCGCGCCACGCATTGCGGCGCCGTGTCACTGCCTCCCCTCCCTCCAATGCGGCGTCGGTCGGGCTGGGCGCGGGTGGCCTGCCCGGTGTCACCCGGCATGTGCATGGTCAGGCTTTCTCCCCTGTTAGCATCTGCTCGGCGCATGCACGTGGGGCTGATGAGCTGGCTGGGAAGGGGTGCTGGCTATGCTGGGTGAGCTGCCGCACAGCAATCGCCCAATTTGAGGTGACTGTGGACTCGACGGCTGACCAGGAGCTAACGTTCGGAGTTGCACAAGGTGGGCAAGCAGCGGCCAGTGCGCCCACCCTGGAGCTAAATCCTCACGCAGTGATCTTGCATCCCGCCAGAGCTTGATTCCATATCCCTCCAACGCAGAAGAATCGCATCCAGCCAATCAGATTCTCTCGGGGTGTGCATCTCGCTCGGATGCCGCACCCCCGTCTGAGCTTTTTGCAATTTACGTTGAGCCTGGTTTCGGGGGTGGATGGGGACTCTAGACGGGTTTCGGGACGAGGCTGGCAACCTGAATACGCCGTCCTCCACGGTCACTGTGATGTATGACACAATACATCCCATGGCCACGATCGCCTCCTCCTCCGTCGAGGGCAATTACACGTACAGCTCGGATGCCTCCTTCGAGTTCTCGTGCACAGATAGTGCTGGCTGCGTCTACTCGGTACCACCCCCACGCCCCCAGATGTAAAGTCGTGGGGGGTCAAACAGGGCGCCTGGTTCCCTCACGTGGCCCATCGAAGGGGTGCCTCAGTCCGAGTGGGGTCACACTAAAATCTGCGGGCTGGGGGTGCAGACTTGCTTGGTGTCGTTTGCAGAGGAGGAGCCACTGACGTGTGAGAGCACGGGCACCCCCTTCACCACGCTGGAAGGCAATACCACTGCCTTCAGAGACCTCCCTGCGTCGGCATTCCAGCTCACGTACGGCGAGTGCGAGGCTATAAGTGCATGGGACATCGTGGACGCGGGCGTGTGCAACATGGCCAAGGACTATCTGCGACTGGATTCCTCGCCGTCCATCGCCGGGTATGCCGTTCCTTCTCTTCCTGTAGCTCTCCCTCTCGCTTGCTCGGACTGCTCAACCTCCACCTCACACCCCGAAGCATCTGCGACAGGGGTGCCCGGGGAGCGTGGGATCACCTCATGCGGATCATTCTGCGCCTGCTCGGATCTCCTAGGGCGCATCGGCGGTGTGCGGCTGCGCCATCGATGCAGCTTTGCAGAATGGTGAGCTACAAGTCTTGAGGAAAGAGCGCGTTGCCGCAAAGTTGAGGGAAAGCTGACACCGTAGGGTATCTGCTGGCAGGGTGTGGGGAGGAAAAGCTGTTGACACAGTGGGCTCTGGTGGGGTGCGCCAGGGAGCGCTGCGTGTCACACGAGAAGACCGTCTGCGAGGGTCACCCCGGCTATGTGTCAGTGCAGCTGAACGAGAGTCTCCCCCGGCACAACCTCACCGTGGAGAATTGGAACTGGCCCTCGGAATATTGGGCCCTCCATCTCTGGGCATACCCAGTGGGCGAGAACTCCACGATGACCATGTACTGGCAGAATGGCACGGAGGTGCAGGTCAGTTGAACCCTTTTTCGCAGGCCCTCTGTCGTCGGCTGGAAAGCGGTCCACTCCTCTGCTTCTGGCATTCTGGTTGCGGAGGGGGGCAGCTTCTCGTATCCCCATCTCCGGAACCGCACGCTGGATTTGTGCCGCGCAATTTGCATGTAGCGCCAAACCTGGAGGCCCTTATGCGCTAAAGAGGCCGGAACAGTGCGGATGGGTCAGAACCGTCCGCGCCGCACTATTGCCCTATTCGACAGTCGAACATCGTGGCAGAAGAGGCGGGAAGTACAGATGAGTCAGAACTATCCGTACCGCGCTACTACACTATCCAACGGTCAGAAATTGTGGAGAAAGAGGTGACAGTACAGATAAGTCAAAACTGTTTGCGTCACAATGCTGCACGATCCAACGGTCAGAGATCGCAAGGCACTTGGGTGCAGTTGGCAGTGTCTTCAAAGGGACACCTGCGATGCTCTGAGATGTGCTGCATGGCGCCACAAGATGACCAGCGTACGGCCGCCATGTAGAGAACCATGGCACATGTGCTGTGTGCGTGTGCACCTGCGCCGCCAAACCCTCAGCAATCAAAGCGGATGCAATCCGGCCCTGTGGCGCACCCAGCGGGCCTTGACCTGCGGCTGTGTTGGGGTGATCAACGGCCCTGGGCGCAGGTGCTCCTGGAGGCCCGTTTCCCCAGAGCAAACGCGTGGCAGCACATCACCGCCGGCAGTGAGATTGGCGGAGGCTTCGGCTACTACCTGGACGGGGAGGAGCTCGGCCCAGAGTATCTGACGGAGCATTCCGTCCCAACCTCGAGGGTGAACTCCACGTTGGTTATAGCCGGGCAGGTGCGTTCCCGGTGACGCAAAACCAGGATCACAGCACGGCTGTGTACACATGGTCCCAGTAGAGGGCGCGGCCTGTAGGGAGGGCAACCTCGCTGCACGTGCTCGCGCGCCAGCCACCGTTTTAATGTCCGGTGGGCCGCTTACTGGGCTGGCTGATTTGAGGGTGTTGCAAAACAGTGTGCAATTGGAGTGGCTGAGTTAAGGGTGTTACAAGACAGTGAGCGCTTGGAGTGCTTGTTTTAGGGTGTTATATGACGATGCGCCCTCGGAATGGCTAGTTATAGGGTGTTACAAGATGGTGCGCCCTTGGCGTGGCTGGTTTGAGGATGTTATAAGACGGTGCACACTCAGAATGGCTAGCTATAGGGTGTTACACGATTATGCACCCTTGAAGTGGCTTGTTTGAGGGTGTTACAAGACAGCGCGCACTCGGAGTGGCTGGTTTGAGGGTGCGTTGAGGCCATGCTCAGCGGGAACGCCTGCGCGCCACACCTGCGCTCCCCTGGCGTGCCCATGCCCGTGCACAACGGTCCGAGTGGAAGAGACTTGCTTCTGTCTTAGAGATCGTTTAGTGTGGAGCAGGCATACGTGACGACTGAACAGCCCAATCCAGGCCCTGGCATCTTCGTCGGGACCATGTACATCATGCTGAACAAGCAGAATGCCTCGCTGGCAAGCCTGGCAGCGGCGGCACTAGCGGAGTGCAAACCGAGCACCGGAGAGGTGTACGGGGCGTGGCTGGTGCACACTGCCGACGGTGTGGACATCTCGGGAAGCGGGTATGACATGAAGGTATCGGCAGGCAGTGTGAAGCGAGGCCCGGGAAATGTGCACTACTCATGCCCAGGTGCGGGGCAGAAGCAGGGCCCAGGAAGGGCGTCAGCGCGGGCTCCTGAGGCCCCCCCACCTTTCCTGCGGGGCAGAAGCAGGGCCCAGGAAGGGCATCAGCGCGGGCTCCTGAGGCCCCCCCACCTTTCCGTTGGCTCTCGCTGCTCTGTGAAGCCGCCCTCCGGCGCATTTAGCCGAGAAGGGCGCACCTTTCGAAACAGCATTCTGCCTGGCCACGCGATGAGAGCGCGCAGACCGCGGTTGCCGTGCCTCATGCCACTCGGTGTATGTGGCTTATCCTTGGACCGGTGTCTTCGGCGCCATGTAGCCATAGCAGAGCGGCTGCAGTGTGTACCCATGCTCAGTGTGTTATTGTGCATTGTCTGCCGGCAGCGCCTACTCTGCAAATTATTTCACCACTTAGGGAGGGGAGGGGGTTCACCTTGGAATGGGCATCACTTTTGATGCGCGGTAGGGGGCAGTCTTTTTCCGCCCAGATGGTTCCCTGTCTCAGGGATGGGGGGCCTCAGGATCTGGGGATACCATAGAATTCTTCCATGGCGCTTCCGAGGACTTTTTTTAACCTCTGTGCAGCGGTCA
Organism: Cymbomonas tetramitiformis; assembly: GCA_001247695.2. Classification (NCBI taxonomy): domain Eukaryota; kingdom Viridiplantae; phylum Chlorophyta; class Pyramimonadophyceae; order Pyramimonadales; family Pyramimonadaceae; genus Cymbomonas; species Cymbomonas tetramitiformis. Next base: position 115,728 of record LGRX02003144.1, read on the forward strand.
GTCCGTTTCGGAAGGCAGCCCAGCCAGTCGTCCGCGAGGCGCGTGTCATCGCCGGTGTCAGCATGATAGCGTTGGTCGGGTCATAATGCCCTTCATCACTGGGGCCCGCAAAGCGGGCGTACTTGCTGTGACCGGGACCACCACGGACACAGTAAAGGTCGGTGGCCTTTGCGGCGTTTCACGCTGGCAGGCGCAGTGCAGGAAGCCGCCTGCCGCCTTGACGGGGCTGGCGAATGGGAGGTGCCGGGCGGGCAGTTTGGCACCGGTTGGAGATGCGAGCAGTGGACTTGGCCGGGAATAACGCCACCGCAGTGCAGACGAAGGAATTTCTGATCGTGCCACATGCCGCGCTGGACAAGGCCAGCATCTCGCTCATGGTGTGGACCGGGCTTGGGCCGGACGATGCATGCGAGCCCAGCTACGGACGGGAGTGCAGTGACAGCGACGAGTTCGTCGTCTCCAACGACGGCTTTGCAAGACTTGAGTGGACGGTCGATATTGAGCCGCCTAAGGCGACGTGGCTCGAGCTGGTCAACGCTGCTGAGGGCGGGGCCACCCCACAGAACAGCCATGTGGTGAGAATAGGGGGAAGTTCGGAGTCGCTGGCCTGTTGCATCGAGCACGCCGCGGTGCTTCTGGTAACCAGCAATGATCTCCTGCAGCCTGTTTTGCGGGTCAACGTCACGATGCAGGTATGCCCCCTCCCGGCCCGCGCGGCCGTACAAGGCTCGCCAGCACTGCAACTGCCCTCGCGGGAGAGAGTAACGCCTTGCCTTGCCTTGCCTCTCCCGCAAGCACTGCACTGCATACTTCCTGCCGGTGCGCCCCTCTCCTTCCACCGCTCGGGAGAAACTTCTGGTTGGTGCGCGGCCCTGGCCTCTGCTGCGGTGGGGTCACTGCCACTCACAGCGCCCCGCCTGCGCCTCCACCGCCCAACAAGGGCTTCGAGAGGGCGCCTTCTTCCTGTGCTCCCTTCCTCTTCTTCCGCTGCCCGGGAGGGGCCTCCTGCTCCCTTGGCCACCTGAGGCTGATCAGGCAGCTGCCGGCCTGGGGGCGGGGGCCAGATCTGGTACGTGCCGACCTTCGTGCCTGATGAAGATGACTACGATCTCGGCAACGACGACGAGCTGGTAAGAACCTCTCCCCATGTGATCCGACAGAAGGTTTTCTCCCAAACAGAGGTGAGCGCGCTCTCGGCGATCGCTGCGCGCGCGCGGCCTCGCCTGCGGTGAGCTTGCAAAGAAGCGGAACTGCGGCTGGGCCCGGTTTGGGGGTTGGGATCCGACCAGGTGCTATTCCAGGACTCGGACGGGGAGATGCTGACCATCAACATCCAGGAGGATCAAGTGAAGCGGCACTTCATGATCGAGAACCCCGGGAACTACTCCCTAGACTGGCAGTTCTGTGGGTGCCGCGATGACAAGTCCGCTCATGACTGCTGCGACAAGTCCTTTTGCCGGGAGCTGAGCTTTCCAGATTACTTCTCATTTCACGATTCCAGCAGAAGGGGCCGCGTCGAGCCCCAGGTCTCCCAGAATACCCTCTGCCCCAGCTTCTTTCCACTGTGGCTCCCGGTGGCTTTCTCGGGCGACCCCTCTAGCGCTCCCAAGCAACAGCGAACATGGGGCATACCCTCGATCCAAATGTTTACTCTCCCCTCCCTCTCCGCAGCCGGCGTTGTTCTTCTCCCCATCACCGTGACCTGGCGCGTGACGTAATGGGCTGACCGGAGGCGGGCCGGGAACGGCAGATGGACGCGAATATCACGTTCACATACGATGTCGGGTCGTTGTCACCGAACACGTACGAATGGTACTTCAGCGTGCACCACAACGGGTACAGCGGGTACAACTTCAGTAACGTGAGCAGCGCTTGTGAGGTGCTGAGCGCGCTGACGAGGGTGGAGACGGATTTCACGCTCCAGATCATCCCGACCTCCTTCCCGGATGGCGATGGAGATATCACGCTGCTGGGCGGGGAGTGGACAATGGAGCAGGTCTGTGCCGGCAGCCCAATCCCTTGGCACCAGTCGGGCCGGACACAGACCTACAGGGCCGACAGATGTAGGTGGCCGGTCTTGATGTAGGCAGTATCGCCGGCGACTCTGATTGGTCGATAGCCAGTCCGTTCACCAACTGTTGCATCCAGCGTCAGCATGGCCTGTCCACCGTGTTTCATGCAGATCCAGATTGGTTAGAAGGAGCTCTGAGGTGGGACGGGTGGAGGAGACGGGGGGAGGGGCGGGAGCGGGCAGCTGTATATCATCAATGTGGGCCCCTCGCTGAACTACAGCATCGAGATCTTCTACGACAACAGCTCTGCCACGCGGGAGGCGACGTGGATGTCCGTGGCGCCCTCCGAAGAGCCCATGAACTTTGCGGATATGAAGCAGCCGGTGCTTACGCTGTCGTACACCGTGCAGCAGCCGGGGGCGCCAGGCAGACTGACGGGCCGCCTGGTGATCACGAACACGCACGACGACCGCGAGACTGTGGTGGAGGTGGAGGTGCATGCAGTGCCTGGTGGGACCCCATACCCTCCCCCCCCTTTTTGAACCCGCCCCCACGGCTTTCCCTGCAGCTGTTTGCATTTCAATTGAGGCGGCTCTCCCACCCGGATATGCCACCGTGGCGTAGTTTGGACGCAGTCAAATCGCCGCTGCTCAGTGGTCCCGCCTGTCGCGCACGCGGTGTGTTGTAAATAGCGCTGATTCCCTCGATGCGCCGAGCAGCACCATCGGCCATCTGGAGGGGGGTCAGTCCTGCCAGGGAGCCTCCCTGCTGGGAATCTCCTGGGAGCCCGGTCAATCCCCCTTGGTCCCCCCTGCAATGCCGCGAAGCCGGCCCATTCGCCCATTCCCCCAGTCCGGTCGCCGTCGATGCTCGCCACTTCCCCTCCAAAGGGTGAAGCTGGCTCGCTCCATGCGGGGCCGCCGGTTCGACGCCCACGTCCCCAGCCGGCATCGGCGCAGTGCAGCAGCCGCAGGCGGAGGCGCGCCGATCCGGCCGCCGCTCTCAGAGATGATGGCAGCGGCGCGCGCGTGTGGCTTATCCTTGGATTGATTCCTTTGGCATCACATAACCACAAAGCGCGCGCGCGTGTGTCTGTGCTATCCTTGGACCGACTCCTTTGGCACCCGTAGCCGCAGAAGACCGGCTGCACTATGTACCCACGCCGGGGATCAAAGGATTCAGCACACACTTCGGGACACTTATCCGGATTCTCCGGAGCTCACTAGTAAAGAATGGGACCCCCTCTAAGCCTGTGCTTATCCCCGCTCCTGGCACCATGCACCCCCACGCCAGGGATCAAGGGATTCAGCACACACTTCGGGACACTTACTGTGTGTATGCTTATCCTTGCGAATCCTTTGGCACCCCGTAGCCACAAGAGACTGCACTATGTACCCACGCCGGGGATCAAAGGATTCAGCACACACTTCGGGACACTCATCCGAATTCTCCGGAGCTCACTAGTGAAGAATGCTTACTGTGTTTCTGCGTATATATTCGCAGGGGTCACAAACGCCAGCCAGAGCCGGCTCAGCAGCAACCTGACCTCGAGCCACATCGAGGTGCGCGCGAGAGGGGTTGCTGGGACCCACTCGCCCTTCCTTCCTCTTGCTATGCAGGGGCCCGCCCGCAGCCTCCCCCTGAGGAGGGACCTGGGGGCTGTGCGACGCCCCCGAGGAGGTCTGCCGCACTTGTGGGGAGAGGCAGTTTGTGAGGAGGTCCCGCATGGTATCCCTGAAGGGGGACCGCAAGGGGATCCTCAAAGGGAGAGAGGGGCGGGATGCTCGCAGGCGGGAGGGGAGCTCTCGACCACAATCACCACGTTCGACCTGCTGGGCAATAGCCGCGCCGGGCAGGCCAGCAGCGGGCGGTTCCGCGGGGCGGTGCGGCTGAAGAGCGGCACGTGGCTCTCGACCACCAAGGGGGACTGGACGGACAACTATGACGGCACCGTGCGAGTCGTCGCGGACATCTTTCAGATCGAGGTGAGGACGCGCCGCGCCACGCGCCTGCTGTAGCCACACCACGCCACTGTAGTACGGTGGCGGATGGCGGCCAACGCCCTTTCGCCCGTGTGGTAGGTCCGCTTGACGGAGGTAAACTGCGTGCTCCCAACCGCGCTGGGCTGCAGGCCGCTCCCCAGGTCCTGCATCACGACTCCTTCGGCTGCATCGCCGCTGGCGTCTGTCTGCACGACGAAGGGTCGGGTTCCGTCTCGCGCTGCCATCGGGTCCAACCGTCACCACCGCACAGACAGCGGTCGCCCACAAGGCTGCGACGCCCTCAGTTAAGGCCGTGCGGCCACTGTAGCTGCTTCATGGGCGCGCGCTTCCCGGCGCGGAGTCCCTGCTGAGGCTGGCGAAGTGCAGCGGGGCGGCGGAGGGGCGCGCAATCTCCCACAAGGCGCTGGCCCAGAACCGTGCAGCGCAACTCGGGCAAAGGCGAGAGGACGCGGCGCTGGCACGCGGCGGGTGGAGGGTTGGGCGTTGGGGTGGGGGGGAGTTCAGGGCGAATGCGAGCATTGCGCCTGGGATGATGTTTGGAGGGGGGCGGTGGCGGTTGGTCCCAGGGGGAGTATGAGTATTACGTGTGGGACGACGTTTGGGCGACGGACGAGGAGTTTGACGAAGAGAACCCGTGCGGACTTGTGACGAGCGAGAACGAGACGGCCGGTTGCAGCGGGCAGTGCAAGGGCCTCTGTATCCAGGACAGCCCGTTCCTCGTCACGGTCACTCCCAGCAACGCCGATGCGGAGACCAGTGTGCTCCAGGCCCTGAACGCTAGCGTCATTGCCGGGGACTACACCACCTTTGTCATCCAGGCTCGGTAAGACATCGCCTGCTGTACCTGCTCCGGGGGAAGACGCCAGATGATTGGTCGCGGTGCTGCTGCGGTTGTGCAGCGAGCTCGCACTCAGCTCGCTCACATCTACGGCACAGCTTCGCTGCTCTACCGGTTGCCCGGGCTTCAGCGATGCGCGGAACTCGGGCTGATGTTCCTCAAGCGAAGGGGTTGGGGGGGGGCGTGGGGTCGCCAGGGACAAATACAACAACCCGCTCACAACGGGATCCAACAACACCTTCAATCTGATGTTGAGGCTCGAGGACCAAGGAACGGAGGAGGTGCGGCTGATCCTGCGCAGCCTTCGCCTGACCCTCGCAATGCTCCGCGGGAGCCAAAAAAACTGAGATTCCAAGGGCGGCCCACCGAACTTACAGGGCGTCTCGGCCGCTCAAATTCGAAGCCTCACGATTGGGTGCCTCCGTCTGCATACGTAGCCAAGCTCTGATTGTTGTCTGTCTCCGGCCATGATGCAAGCCAGGAGTTTGCGGGGGGACCGCCCTGCTGTCTGCTCACTGGAACTGGATGGGTTGTTATGTGAGAGGCGCTCAAGGGATGAGGGGGAGGGTCCGGGGCGGGGGTTGCTGCGGGAGAGTTTGAGAGAGCAGGCGGAGAGCCGGCGCGTCATCTCCCAAAACGTGTCCCAAGACAACGGCGACGGTACCCACTCAATATCACAGGTGGTGAACTCAAGTGGGACTTACACGGTGTACGTGAGCTCTCTCGAGGGTGGGTCACCGCCGAAACCCTAACCCCCGCGATGCACTCTCGAGCATATGACTCAGGGAGCATTCGCATGTCTCCAGCGCGGATCCGCCTCTCAGCTGCGCTCGATCAGGGACTGGAGGCGCGGCTGGCGTGGGCAAGCAGTGTGCGGATCCGCCTCTCAGCTGCGCTCGATCAGGGACTGAAGGCGCGGCTGGCGTGGGCAAGCAGTGTGCGGATCCGCCTCTCAGCTGCGCTCGATCAGGGACTGGAGGCGCGGCTGGCGTGGGCAAGCAGTGTGCTGATCCGCCTCTTTTTTCTGCCGTTGCATGCTTATATACTCATTGCTTTGGTCACTGCAGTTGTACACATGCATGTGGTCACTGCAGTTGTACACATATGTTTGTTGAAAACCGAACCGAATCTGGACAGGCGTGGTCCTATCCGTCCGCCTGTCCAGAGCTCCCACCGGGAGGGCCGGGTCGGGAAGCTTAAAGCAAGAATAATTACAGCAACTAGTCAGATTGGAACAGTTCCAACTGATTACCAGGAATTGTTTCTTCGATTGCTTTATTCAACTCTCACAATCCTAGGCGGCCGAGTTTCGATGTGACAGTGTCATAGTCCCTCGACAACAGTGTCATACTCTCAGATCCGATGTCACTGTCAGAATAACTGCAATCTAAGGGTCAATCTAATCAGATCAGATCGGACGGTGCTGCATAACGCCTGCCATATTCCGCATAAAAACACTTGAAACTCATCGCCTCTGTCGCTGATTCTCATCGCTTATAGCTAAACTTTTTCTGCCGTTGCATGCTTATATACTCATTGCTTTGGTCACTGCAGTTGTACACATGCATGTGGTCACTGCAGTTGTACACATATGTTTGGTGAAAACCGAACCGAATCTGGACAGGCGTGGTCCTATCCGTCCGCCTGTCCAGAGCTCCCACCATCTCTCCATAAAAGTATAAGGGTAGATAAGCAGGCCTGTCACACACAGTTAATGGCAACCCCGGAGCACACTGCAAGGCAAAGCTAGTCCAGGAGCATAGAGACCACCAGATAATCAAGAAGTGCAGATTCAGAATCAAACACATAACCAGATAATAGCCACGGCCAACAAGTCCAGATCCAGAAGCATATAAACCACCAGATAATAGTCAAGCCGGCTAGGCCGTAAAACATAAAACATTCAGGCATCAGCCAAACAAAGAGGCGCAGATTCAGAATCACACGCACCACCAGTCATAGCAATTGCCGAGGAGTCCAGACCCAGATATATAATAACCAGGTAATAGCCACTCAATTCCAGAAGTAATAAATAACCACAATAGCCAGGCGCCACGCCCAGCCCAGAAGTAAACAATACCATTAGAGCCACAGCCACACTGCAGCTCACCATTCACAATCATCTTCACAATCATCATCCAGAGTGTCCCGCCAATCCTCAGAATAATCCGAGAGCACATAGTCTGAATCCGTAGTGGCCTCGTCGGGCAAGTCCGTCACCCGAGCCAGCCGATACTTGTCATAAATATAATAACCATCCATCTCGATGCCCACTAGAGAACCCGCCTCCACATTCAGGGTCTTCTCCATACGGGTCAAGATCTGCAGATTAAGCGCGGAGTCATCCGGCGCATCATCTGAAATGCGTCACAGTCACACCCCCAGCTTCAGCCCCCAACTGCCGCAATGCCCGCAAGATAGTGAACCTGTGAGTTGTGAAATACAGGTCCATGGCCACCTTAGGCGTGTACCAACCGCCCACATCAGAGATAACCCGGTGTGACCAACCATAAGTCCACAGCCACTGACCAAGAGACTTCCTCGGGGAGCCACCCCCGTAGTGGCAGGCATCATCCCGGCCGGGAAAAGCCCGAGCAAAAGCCTTCTGATAAGCCCGGCCAAAGCCGGAGTAAGGCTCGGGGTACCAACTCGATGCCCCTTTCGGCGCACGACACAGCAAGGAGCCGGAGGTCAGCCCCTCACGGACCACATACTCCTCCAACATCTGCACCGGGAATACCCCCAGAGCCGGCACCTCGCTCGGAATGAAGAACTCCTTGGGCTTTCGGGCGTCAGCATTCTTATCGAACACCAAGGAGCCCCGGATGTAAGGGGAAAGCTCCTCATCATTGTGCACCACCAGCACATGAGGGTCCGTCGGCACCGGAGGCTTCCTCCAGTGAATGCACAACGACGGACCCTCCCAATAGAGGTCAAAGTACACACGCAGCCACCGCACTGCCCCCGGCCGCAAGCAGCCAAAGGTCTTCATCATATACACCAGCTGCTGGAACCGGCCCGAACGCCCACTCAGGACGAAGCCGAAGTGGAAAATGCGGCGCCACTCAGCCGGGGTCCAAGCCCGCTTGGCCTTGGACAGCCGCTTGTAATGCTTGTCCAACACCGTCAGCAATGCCCGCACAGAGGGGTGCTTAGTTGGGATGCGCAACACGAGCGGGCTGCCATCCTCCTCCAGGATAGGCGCCTCGCCCAGCGTGTCTCGCATTTCATAATGCCATGCTGTGACACCAGTAAGGTAGCTCCGCACCGTAGAGGAGTCCAGCCTGAACGGCCGGACCTCCACCGCATATGCGATATACCCCATGACATCCTGCACGGAGGCCGGCAGGTCGTGCCCGGCAACGTGCACCAAGAAGTCCCGAAAGTCCCGGACCCCCCGGCGCTGAATCACCGTCGTACCTTCACGCACCCGCAGGGCCGCCATATGAGACACAAGACGGGCCAATGCCCCCATCGATGGGCCCGTCCAGCCAGCCGCCGCCACCCAGCAGGTACCGCAAAGGACCAGAGCCGTAAGGCCCGGCTTAACGCCGGAGCACACCACGCACAACAGACGGGTGCATTTGAGACAGCAGCACACGATCTCGTTGGGCGTCCCCCGACAATACTGGCACTCCCCTCCAAGGGCCACCGTCACCAGGTACAACAGCTCCCGCAGCACTTCGAGAGCTCCCCCTGGCAGGCAACAAAGGGGGGAAGTGAATGACCACCACGGGCCACCGGGTCGGCCCCCGGAAGGTGCGCCCGGAGCCAAAGCCATAAGTGCCATCCGCATTCTCCAGCTGCTCCCACGACGGGGTAGTGAACAACTCAGTGTCAGGGGGGTAATAACGAAGCACCCGGCCCCCCTTCACCAAGTACCACCAGTCATAAGTGTCCCACACCGGCACTACAAAGGTACCCGACGTGTCATACGGCGAGTCCCGCTGACACTGCAAGAAATGCAGCAGATACTCCCGGATAAGGGCATAGTCGGGTTAGCATACACCGCCTCACCGGCCAAAGAACGGGCCAAGAAGCTGTCCACCTCCGAGCAATAACGGGGCAGGTGAGCATTAGTGCCCACCGGGTCCGCACCACCATCCAGGGTAAAGGGTCTGACCAACTCTGACTGAACTGAGAGGAACTCGTCCCTCCTGTACTGCCAGTCGGAATAATCCTTCCGGCGCACATAACGGGAGACACCATCCGAGAGGCCATTCTCCACCCCAGGGATATGCTCACAGGCGAGGTCCAGATCATACATACGGGCGGCACTAAAGATTCGCTCACCGACCTCCCAAAGAGCTGGGGCCATAGTACCCTGCTTGTTGATCAGCGACACCGTGGTAGAGTTGTCACTACGGAAAAGCAGGCATTCCCCACGGTGCGCCGGACCCAGTAATTCAGCCGCTGACGCCGCTGTACTCGCCTCACGGAAGTTGGAGCTCTTATGAGGAGCACACTGATCCGGAGGGAATGACAGGATGTGCCGCCAGTCCCGAAGGGCGATTCCCCCCTGCCATCCCGACGCATCCATAGTAGGCGCCAGGATCCCCTCGGGAGTCTGCCAGTGTCCCGTGAGGTACTCACGGTCCCCAGAATGCTGACCCAACCACATGCCAGACACCTCGGGCTTGCCCTCATACAAATAATAGCGCCTGGAAGGGCGATCCTCCATATGACCCACAAAGCGAGAAAGCTCTCCACGAGCTCGATCATCCAAATGCACAAAGACCCCGTCGTCCCACCGCATCTTGGCAGGTGCGGAGGCCACCAGGGGATTAACAAAAGCGTCACGGGCCTCATACAATGGAGATAGCATGTTCTGTCCACCAACAATAAGGGGCGCCACAAACTGAAGCTTGCCGATAACACCGGCCAACTCACGCCTGGGTACCTGAACGCCTGGAGGATACTTCTGGAGCAAGTCACCCACTGCGGCACCATACTTCTCAGCCCGAGCCTTCGAGAGCGTCACTGTCTGACTCTCGGAATGAATCTCCCGGCCCACATACTCTTTCACTGAAGCCGGCAAGAAAGTTTTCTGTGCCGACGCCTGAACACCAAGAGCAGCCAACTGGTCGATCTCCGCAAAGGCCCGCCGGTCACTCTCAACCTTGCCAAGCTGAAGGTCATAAACACTGTGCCCGTCGTCCACAAAGATCCCCGTGCACTCCGAGCGACCGTCAGCATGAACGGCACCATTCAGGACCCGCTTGAAGACTTGAGCCATCTCGGCCTGGTGCTTCGGTGCATCCGAGAACCCGAACATGTCAAACCGTGCCCGATAGAAGTCCTTGGACAACGGCAGTTGGACCCCCATATAGTCACAATGAGGCTGCCAACGGGGATTATTCCAGAAGGCGTCCTTCAGGTCCCACCCACCCTGAAGGCAACGGGGTCGCTGCAAGGATAACACCGGCTGAAGGTAGTCATACTCAGCAGGAGCCGGCGCCATGGACTCATTAACCCGAGACGTGCGGGCGTTCCAGATGTTTCGGAACTTGTCCTTCACTGGACAATAAAGAGACCCAATTTGAGTCACACACCAGGGCTCATAATGTAATGGCCCCTCCAAGACCCCTCGCTCAACCGACCGGAGCAGGTCTGCCTCAGACCGGTCAGCGTGCTCATAGCAAGTAGGGTGGTTGTCCCGCTTAAAACGAGCAGGCTTGGCCACAAAGTTCATACGGTGGCCTTCACGACAAGATTGCTGAAGTGCCTCCTCACCAGGTTGAAACCAATCATAAAGGGCCGCTGTATAGCGGACTCCAGGAGAATAGAGACCATCAGCAGTGTCATGGAAGGTCATTTGGCGACTGGCATGCCGGTGCCTCGCCTCGGGAGAAGAAAATTTCCGAGGTGGAACCTTCAGAACCAGCAGCCGGTGATGACCATCAGAAGTGTAGACAACCATAAAAGTGTGCCTGGAGCCCGAGGCTCGCAGACGTACTCAGTGTATTCGGTCCCGGAAGATACACTCATCAGGAGTAAGAGAGACTCCAGAATAGAGCCGGGTACCCAGTGTCATGAGTTGCCGTTTAAATACCTGGCCACTGTCTGTGTAGGCGTCAAACAGAAGTGGATCACCAGGAACAGGGCAACCTTCAGGAGTGTCATACCAATAGACTAACTCTCTGAGCAATAAGGAGTGAAGACCACGGACTGCCTGAAAAGGCTCCGCAGTAGTAGGCGCTTCAGAAGCTAAGACAGGAACCTGTGTTGAGCGCGGAGCTGGCTGTGTGGCATGAGATACCGAAGGCACAGGCCGCGCGTCGCAACAGACAGAGTCCAGACCAGTGTCCAAGCCATCAGATGGTGTTTCGGACGACAAAGGCCAAAGAACAAAGAACAGACTGTAACGGGGAGGGTTCTGTGTCTTGTATACCTGCTAACTGCTTGCCGAGACTTCAAACGGTCTCGGTGTAGTCACACGGTGTCATCAAGGGACCAGAAAAGGCGTGCTTCTTCACGCACTTCATCTTGACACCGTCCACTCTCTTCACTCGGTTACACGCACGGGTAATAGTGCCTGTATGGGTGTAGTTCCCAGCATAATAGCTGTGCTCGCTGCTGCCGCAGAGAGGGCACGGGCGGGAGGCCACCGGAGGCACGACTGCCCCAGCCCCAGACGGGGGCGACAGCACACCAGACTGAAGGGGGGCCGGAAGTAAACCAGCCCCCTGCACCATCGGAGTGGGAACATAGCCCGTACGGGCCAGGACTCGCTGAAAAGCAACCGTGGGAAAGGACTCCATCACCAAACGGCGTAAGTTCTCACGGCGAGCAGACACCGTGGTGAACTTCTCGGAACCCAATCGCAGTAAGTCACGATCCTCACTTAACGCCGTGGTGAAAGGCTGCTTTGTCCAGCGTGCCGTGACATAGTACGACGTAATCAGGACATAAGTAGCCTCGAACGGGACGTGGGGCATCTCAGTCCGAACGTACTCCACCAGTTCCATAAGGAACTCATAACGAGCAACAATCATCACTGCGGTACGATAGTGCGCCTTAAACGGACTCGCGGGATCCGGGTTATAAGTGAACACCCCAATCCCACTGTCGCGAATACGCTCCCAGTCCTCACATCGACGCCTACACCAACTCAGGAAACGATCCACGCGAGGGAACTGAAGTTTGTCCTTAACGCGCAAAGTTGCCCCATCCTGAATCAGATCCCCGGCACGCTCCTGAAAAGGAGTGTACTGGAACTCCGAACTGGCACCCAGCGTGTCGCTCTGCATAATCCGCTGCATCTGCTTGCGCGACGCACTGTCAGTACTATTACCAGAATAGTTCTCCATCATCTCTCTACCCGGGTAAGAAGGACTCGCCGGGTCACGCAGGGTCAGACCATCAATAGCTCCCGTAACTAAATCCGTCAAGCCATGGGAAACAACAGCCGCGCTCAAAAGATCCTCGAAAGACAGTGCGTTACCTCCGCTTGGTACAGTCGCGGGTGGCCCCGGTGCCGTAGTCGTGGGCGCTACACCAGGCATCAAAGAAGCAACGTTAGTGTCCAAGTGTCCAGTGCCAGTTGCCGTAATATTTATATTATGAAGACCACCAGATAACTGTTCAGGCTGGATGTAATTACCAGCTTGACCGAAACTTCCCAAAGGTACTTCACTCTCCGCGAAACGCCGGACTCCACGATCGGGCGGTAGCAGCGCGTGCGCAATGGGCTCGACCGCAGATATTCCACCAAGTAAGTTAGAAGACTGAGATGTCGGTACGGTCGCGGTGACACCAAGGGAAGGCTGCTCAGCGCGAAGTCCAGGTGCGACATATCGCGCGACAGCCTCGCTAGCAGATATAAGCCCAGCCGAGGGTCCCACGTGTCCTGCACCGGCCAAGGTTAAGGGAACGGGTTCGGACTTCTTCAAAGAACGAACTGCGCTGAGTTGAGCAACCAGTTCCGCCCGAATAGGACTGCCCCGCTGCAAACCACCGTCTGAACTGGGTTCACTACCCGCTGTCGATCCACCCGACGTTTTTTGACAACGTGATCGCGTGCGGCTCAGGCTACTCAGAAGCTGAGTTCGCATCTCAACTAAACGGTTCTGCGCAGGCTCCAAAACTCGCGGGGACGAATCATCAGCTCCGACCGGGTCCACATCAGACAGCTCATCGAAGTCCCCCATAAAGGCCAACTCCGGACCTGCAAATCCCTTATAGGTCTCCAGCAAACGACTGTACGCCCGTTGACTCGCGGGCGAAACATGAAAGGGTAGAATCACCAACACGTTGATCTTCTCCTGCGGCTTTCGCGCTGAAATATACATCATCGTGAGCTCAGGGAAAGGCAGAAAGCAATCCGTACAGATAAAATGACTACGGTCTCCACGGAAAAAGGCGTAGTTACCAACATCGAAGAATTCATCCAAACACTCTTTATGAATCACAGCCGCGCAGACACGACTACGTACGTAATCTTGCGACTCGCTCTCGCAGGTAATCGCCCGACAGTAAGGAAGGTCACTCAGAAAAAAACAGTTATTCTGACGCAATCGCTCCTGGTTGTGATGTACCATATGCGTAGAGACCTTATTCACGCTGCAAATCTTGAGACCACATGTCCCGTACGCACTGGAAGTGGGAGTGGTACGGTACTGCTCAAAACAATCCACCTCGCCACAGAAACCGTACGCCACACGTCCAGGACAACCAAAAGAAGGCTCACGAAGTTGACGGATACGAATCCCGTACGCGTAAGTTAACATCTCTTCAACGATACCAGGAATTAAAGGTGCCTCGACGTCAATCAAAGCTCGTGACTCTGAGCGCGGCGACACCTGTGAAATCAGAGTATGAAAAGACTGCAGAATCGTGGCCTCACAGGGTTCACCACGACGGGCATATGCAACCAGGTCGTCGATACGAGAAGCAAAGTGCAGAATACAGCCCACCAAATTAGGGTCTGCCGGTGCCACCAGTTTGTAAGAAGAAAGAAGCTGTTCCAATCGAGCCAGGTCCAACTGAGTAAAGTCATCTGAAAAGATACCAGTAGAAGGGGGAGCTAACTTCGAAGCCATGACGGCAAAGTCGGAATTTTCTAGAAGCTTAAAGCAAGAATAATTACAGCAACTAGTCAGATTGGAACAGTTCCAACTGATTACCAGGAATTGTTTCTTCGATTGCTTTATTCAACTCTCACAATCCTAGGCGGCCGAGTTTCGATGTGACATTGTCATAGTCCCTCGACAACAGTGTCATACTCTCAGATCCGATGTCACTGTCAGAATAACTGCAATCTAAGGGTCGATCTAATCAGATCAGATCGGACGGTGCTGCATAACGCCTGCCATATTCCGCATAAAAACACTTGAAACTCATCGCCTCTGTCGCTGATTCTCATCGCTTATAGCTAAACCAGCTGCGCTCGATCAGGGACTGGAGGCGCGGCTGGCGTGGGCAAGCAGTGTGCGGATCCGCCTCTCAGCTGCGCTCGATCAGGGACTGAAGACGCGGCTGGCGGGGGCAAGTAGTGTGCGGCTCCCTCTCAGCTGCGCTCGATCAGGGATTGAAGGCGCGGCTGGCGTGGGCAAGCAGTGTGCTGATCCCGCGCGGCCGTTGAATTGATCGTGCGCAGAGTGAGCTCCGGAGAATCTGGATAAGTGTCCCGAAGTGTGTGCTGAATCCTTTGATCCCCGGCGTGGGGACACAGTGCAGCCGGTCTTCTGCGGCTACGTGGCGCCGAAAGGAATTGGTCCACGGATGCCACATACACGTGGCGCGGCCGTCTGCTCGCTCGGGTGTCCTTGATGGGGGCCTTGATGGGGGATGGAGGCTGTGGGAGCGCACAGACACGGAGCAGCACGTGGTGAATGGGGCCGGCAGCGTGCAGATGAACGTCACGTATGCCGCTGCCGACTCGGAGGTCTCTTTTGTGCAGGCGGTCGATGACTCCATCGCGAATGAGACCGTGGAGCTCCACATCTGGTGCCGCGACGCCTTCAACAACACGCACCTCTCCGGGGACGTAGCCTTCTCCGGGCGCCTGCTCGGGTGTGCCCGCGTGTCCCCCCGGTGACGCGTGTGACGGGACGCGGTGCGATGTGGCACGTTCGAGACAAATGGCGATGCCTGCTGGATCCGTCACAGCATAGGCACCCCCTCTGCCGTAGATTCAATGGCGGGTCATCATCAGCCGGTGCCGCACCTGCGCCTGCGCCTGCCCACGTGGTCATCGCAGTGGGCGCTGGAGATGGGGGCTCTGAGCTGGGACTGTGGTGGCGGAGAGCAGGGACAATGCTAGCTCCACGTCCACGGGGGCGTGGCATGCCGCAGAGGCGGACGGGTGCATCGAGTGCCTGCAGCTGGGCAAGTACGTGCTCCGCCTGCCGGCGCCTTCCACCGTCGGGAACTACTCTGTGGAAGTGGTGATGGACACCCCCGAGGTCGGTGAGCGGGGCGCGACGATCGGGAGAAGCCCAGTGAACGTGACGGTGATGCCGGCGGAGGTGGACGCCAGCAGCTCCTGCCTGCTGCTGAACGTGTCGGAGAGCACCGAATGCCCGGAATCGTCCGAGAGTGCCGTGTTCAGCCGGCGCGTGGATGAGGCGGCCACCTTCACGGTGCTGGCGCTGGACGAGTTTGGTAACCGCAACGAGGAAGGCGCGGCCCACTTCACGTTCCTCGTGAAAAACGAATCCGGCTGGAATTTGACGTCCGGCGAGCTGAAATGCTCCTCTGAAAACCGCGCGCTTTTCACGTTCACCATCCAGGTGTGGCACTGCTGGCCCCTTCCCCCCATTCCAAACCCACGCCTTCTTCTGCCCCATGCCCCCTTCTGCCCCATGCCCCCTTCTGCTCGGAGGCATGACTCCTCCCTCAGAATCGACCCCCATTCCGCCCAGACCTGCACCTCTTTCCCCCTGCCCCCTTCGACTGGACCCATACGTGGGCTCCCCCTTCTGCTTGGATATGTTTATGCCGAGTGCAATGCTGCTGGCGTGGAGCACCGGTTTGCTGCCAAGGCGCGAATTGGGGCCCTCGGCGCTCAGGGAGAGGCGCCTGCCTGTGTATGTGCTTATGCCTGGACTGCTTTGTAGGGCCCCTGGGAGCCGCGCAAGACCGGCTGCGCTATGTACCCACGCCGGGGATCAAAGGATTCAGCACACACTTCGGGGCACTTATCCGGATCCTCCGGAGCTCACGAGTGAAGAACAGAACACCCCTATGCCTCACCTGCAGCTCCCTACCCCCAGCACCAACTCTATGGGACTGAAGGCCTTGCGCAGGACATCCTGCGAATGATGCGCTCTGCACTTTGCACTGTGACTGTCATTCCGCGCTGTTCCTACTTGGGGTTCCATCCCCACATATGCCTGTGTGTCCCAAGCCCTCCCGGTGGCCGATAGTTCACCAACCGGTCGCCGCCTTCCCGACAATTGTTCATCACTGACAGTTCCGGCACGGCCAGTAACCTTGCCACGCGGGCTGGGAAGCTGATGAGACGCCGTATGTTGCCGTGCAACCTGTTGTAAGTGGTCATTGCCGCGATCAGCCCCCGGGCTCTGAGGGATTGTGTGCATCAACTCCACCCGTCACCCTTCAACCCGCACCTCGCTCAACACCCTCCCCATCAGCTCCCCCCGTGCCAACAGCTCTTTCAAGAAAATGAGCCACCCGCCTGCTTCCCTCGTTGGCCACCCCCTCCTCGGCCGAGGCCATCGCCTGCTTAAAATTTGGCACCGCTTCTCTGGGTACCCAGTAGCAAGGTGACGTGACCACGCGGTGGTAAAGCAGCCTGTGGGGCGGCGGGACCATGCAGGGGGACTTGCTGAATCAAACCGGTTGGTACGACATCGGCGTGTATGGGTCCAACTACAGCACAGTACTGAGGGGTGGGATGTTCCGCCTCCAGCTGTACACACTGTACAGCTCGATCGACAGCCTGCAGAGCCGTCTGATCAATCCAGACAATCGGTATGAGGCTGGCGTCAGCTTTGTGGTGCAGGTCCAGCCAGTGGACCGCTGGGGCAACGACTTGCACCTGATGACCGTGGCGGAACCTGCGCGGTGCGCCCGCACCCCTGCAACCCGCCTAGCGCTGCATCAGGGCGCCGCTGCGACTGCTGCGACCAGCATCCTTGGAGCGTGTGATGGTGCCGGTCTCTCCTCGGCCGCCGTAGCCCGCATGCCAGCTCCGTGAGGATCAGAGTCGCGCTCTCTTGCACGCCAGAAGCCAAGCCCGGGCCAGGCCGCGCTGCGCGCCCCGAGGAGCCCCTTCTCGGACCGCCAGGGGGGCGCATTTCACCCTCTGGCTCTTGGGAGCTCTCATCACAATCTGGTTTCCCGCTTAGAGATGCTGGCACCCTCCATGCCACACGTTTCAAGGGGAAGCGGAAGTGTGCGGTGCGGGTGCGAGGCGTGCGGCCTGCTGGGCCAGGTTGAGGCATGGCTTCAGTGTGAGGGGAGGGGCGGGCCGGGCTCACACCGTGCAGGGCGGGCGAGGTGAACGCGAGCGCAACGGAGGACTTCACGTTCTGGGTGCTCATGCTGGACTACAACTCCACCGCCAACCTGACCGAGGTCGCTGAGGCGCTACAGGCGCTGTCCAGCACGGAGCTGAGAGACATGGTGCTCACCGCAGGCATTGACGCGAACGGCATGTACTCCACCGATGTGACCTTGACCAACGCCACGGTGTACACGCCCGTGGTGGTGGGCTCGGACCAGCAGAAGACAGAGGACAACAGCTGGAGCGATCTTGTCATCGAGGGTACTTCATGCACACCCGTGCACACCCTCACCCCTTGACCCCTTGCCCTCATCAGCAGTCCCTTTTGCCCCTTGCTGCATCCCCAGAGACCCAGGGTCCTGAAATCCGGGGTCTAAGTTGCAGAAAGGGGAGTCGCTTGAAGCGCAACCACTTCGGTACCCCCGGTGCCCCCCTTCCAAGGTTGATTGCAGTGGCTGGGCAGTCCGGCGCTCGGCGCGCAGCCTCACAGAGCAGCCAACCCGTGCGTAGAGATCAGATCGGATCAGATTGAACGAGCGAGCTCACCCTCCGTCAGCCTTGCTCATGCCACAAGGGCTGCCGAAGCGCTGGGCGGACTGCGCAGCCGCTCGTGCTCACTGCCAGCAAGCTCGGTGGTGTGCTGTGCTGCAAGCAGAGGCGCGTGCCCGCCACATAGGATGCGCTCGCTATTGCTGGTGCCACTCCTGGCCGTCCCGAGCATGTGGCGAAGAGGGAGGGAGGGAGGGAGGGGGATGTTCCGGGAGTCAGGTGCGAGTTACGGTGAGTCGACGGTGATCATAACGTACGCCCCGGTGAGCAGCGGCAGCTCCGCCGTGGGCTTCCACCGGAACAGCACCGACACCCAGGAGGCGGGCTCGCAGATGCATCTCCAGATCCTCGCGCTGGACTCGTACGGGAACGAGGTTCTGTCCCAGCTGGAGCTCTTCGAGGGCCGCGTGGAGTCCCTCAACGCCACCTGGAGCTCCACCGCCTTGGATGGCAATGAGTACGGGCCGGCCCTGCTCCCAGCCAATGGCGCGGCCCGCAGGCTGGAACTGCACGGCGTGGCGCTTCTCAGAGCCCGCAGCGCGCCGCCGCGCCGCGCAGGTCGCAGCGCTCGCAGCTGCCGTTTTTGTGAGGCGGGGCCCCGGGGCGACAGGATCGCTGCGGTGCTCCTCGGCGCGCCATTGGCTGGGCCTGAGCGCAGGCGCCTCCCCAGGCCCTTGGCCCAACACAACAGTCGGCGCCTCTCCGCAATACATTCAGAATTGAGATTGAGGTGGCGGTTCATCCTGGCGCCTGGAGAGGTTCGCCGTGCTCTGATGGCATCAATGACCTGACGCAGTGGCGCGCCCTCTCGCGTCATGTCACTTGACTGCGTGACCTTTGCGATGCCTCCTCATGGGTTATCCATCGCTCGTCTATGTGGGGGTCTTCGAGAGGCTTCGCACGGGTGTCTGGGTCTGGCGACATGGTCCATTGAGCTGCCCATCGAGCAGGGGTCCTGGGTCCTGTAGGGAGCCTGCCCCACCCAGTACCGCCATACACCCCCGTGAATTTCTCCTGTGCCCTCCGTGCCCGACGCCCAGCTCTGAGACGTGCCTCTGCCGCTCCACAGGTACGAGATGTACCTTGGGGTGCCCGAGCACGAGGGGAGCTACTCCGTGTATGTGTGGCTTGCCGGTGCCGGGCAGCTCTCTGGCAGCCCCGTGGACTTGACGGTGAGCGCCGCAGATTTCGACACCACCACCTCGTGCCTGCTCCTCGCAGCGTGCGGCGATGGGGAGCAGGCCAGCAAGTGCACGTGCAACGACCAGGCAGCGTGGAACTTGATAGACATCTCGGCAGGTCTCACGGCGGGAGGTGAGCGCCCGGCCTGCGCATCCTCGCCCGGGAGCAAAGGGGGGGACCATCGTCCCCGCCGCTGTGTGCGATTTCAATCAGGGCGTATTGGAAAGTGAGCTTGCGGCAAATAGATGTTCCGCAGCGCGGGGTCCTATGGGGGGCATCGATGCTGCAAGTGGCAAGTGCCAGGCGGGGGGTCGGGCTGCAGGCCCCCCGCTTTCGAAGTGCGGGGCGGTCTGCTGGTAGAAGCTAGGCGGCGACCACACAGGGCTCGGATAAAGTCGCGAATCGAGGGCCGGGGGGAGCAGCTGACACAACGTACCGAGTGCAGACGAATGACCGCTACGGCAACCTCAACTCGGAGGGCAGCGCCTATCTCCGGAGCTGCGTGTACAAGTTTGCCAACTTCAGCAGCTCGTTGAGCTCTTATTCCGTCCTGACAGCGACGGCAGGGGAGGCGCAGTGGTACGACTTTGTGCTCAAGTTCACCGCGGCTGGTAGCTACGAGATGGTGGTGCATAGCGAGGCGGAGTGCCAGGCGGACCCGAGGGGCGCCCACGGCGTGCCGATGGTGCGGAATAGCCCGTTGAATCTGACGGTGTATGCGAGCAACGCGTCGGTGTCAGGAAGCCAGAGCCGGGTACTTGGCCCATCGGAGCGTGTGGGTGAGGTGAGCAATGCGGTGAACATCACGGTACAGTCCAAGGACCAGTACGGCAACGACGTGTACACCCCAGGGTGGGAGTTTAATATGACCCATCTGCTGATGACGCCCTGCGACGAGGTGTTGGTGGATGCTCACTGCCCTGAGACCACGCTGGAGGGCACCTTCTGCTGCGACGGGAGCGATGCCGTGTCCACCCGCATGGTGCACGATGAGCTCGGGGTGTACCGGGCAGATGTGAACCGTACGATCTCCGGGAAATATGCGGTGACAGTGCTAGCAGAGGACGGCGCGTCGGTGACCGCTGAGGATGGGGTGGAGGCGTTGGTGGTACATATCGATGCCGGTGAGATTGCTGCGAGGGAGTGTGAGGTGAACGCCACGTCTGCAACGTTTGCCGCCGTTGACGAAGTGGTTTTGCTCATCGCCGCCAAGGTGCGCCCTCCCTGTTTCAAAGTGCGGAGGCGCAAGGTGGGCCTTGTGCACCATCGAAGGGTAGCCGTTGATTCCCCAGGTGGGCCTTGTGCACCATCGAAGGGTAGCCGTTGATTCCCCAGGGCCTTGTTCACCATCGAAGGGTAGCCGTCGATTCCCCAGGTGGGCCTTGTTCACCATCGAAGGTAAGCCGTCGGTTCCCCAGGTGGGCCTTGTTCACCATCGAAGGTAAGCCGTTGATTCCCCAGGTGGGCCTTGTTCACCATCGAAGGTAAGTCGTTGATTCACCAGGTGGGCCTTGTGCACCATCGAAGGTAAGCCGTTGATTCCCCAGGTGGGCCTTGTGCGCCATCGTATGATATCCGTGCGGTAGAGTGCACCTTGTCCTCTCTCTCTCTCTCTCTCTCTCCGCCCCGCTCGCTCGCTCGCTGTCTCAGGCCGCAACCTCCGCCTCTACATTCTGCGGCGGCAAAAGCCTGGCAGCGACAAGGAGACAACGCGGCGGCGGGGGTGGGAGCGCAGGATGGTTTTGGGAATAGCATTTCGAGTCAGAGCCACAACGGGACCTTTGTCGGCGCCATCTCGTCGGAAATCGAGCAATCCGCCACTGGAGCCGACAGGCGCCTCCTCCGGCACCTCGAGGCTGCCAATGACACCGCCGGTGTGTGGCGCCTCCCCTCCGCTGCCGCCCCGGCCCTATCTTGAGCGTCCCCAGGCTGATCCAAGTCCGCAGTCACATTCCCCCGGTGCAGCTTTCCGCGGGCGCAGGCGGCCCAAGCGCTGATGTCCACGTGTGACGGGGTTGCAGAGGTCACGATGGAGTATCACTGGGCCATCTACAACGGCAGCAACGAGTTCATGATGACGATGCCTGCGCTGAACTACTCGGGAGTGTACACAGTGGCCGTGTGGTACGCCAGCCATGGCGAGAGCACCGACATGGCGGACTGGGTCGAGGTCGACGCTGGTTTTGACGTGCACGTGACGCCGGACGTGCAGGACGCGGACAGGTCGCGGCTGGACGTAGACCAGGGGTGTGACTGCATCCTGACGGAGGTTCACGCGGACGACAGCAAAAAGACGGAGGTGGCGCTGGTGTTCTACGACCGCTTCGGCAACCGCCTGACGACCTCCCCTGGCATCGAGGTGGAAGGTGCTATAGCAAAGGTTGGAAGCACCGACGATCCAACAAAGCTGCGGTGGAAAGAAGACATTGACGATGAAGGTGCTATAGCGCTATCTGCTCCATGCGCTGCCCATCTGCAGTCGCAGCCTGGTACTGGCATCAGCCAGCCATCGTTGGTACTCAATGTCTCGGATCGTAGGCACGAAGGCTCCCTATGGGAGCAATGGTCATTCGCGTCGCATGAAGCGAGGATACATGCTTTCATTCAGGGTGCAGCGTCTATAAATTTCCCTTAAAGTATGTGACGATACGCCCATGGGTCATTTCTATGAAGTGGTACATCGGGCGGCGGCATCTGTGTGGAAGCTGCACCTCCTGGCACCGCCTTCAAAGGGAGTCGAGATGTCCGATGCATATACCTGCATGGGGACGCCAGAGGAGCAGTTAACTCGGTGCAACCATATGTGCATATATCTGCGGGATACACCCATGGGTGTCGCATTTTCTTCGCGGTCGAAGCTGGCTCAGGCCACAGTCCACGTGGCATTCTCGATGTGATTCTGGGATGCGCTTTCCACTCGAGAGGGTGCAGATCACTTCTTTCGTGCTGCGCCTCAGGGAGTAAGGGAACATTCAGGCATTTTAGGGAGTCGCGCATGCTTTTCCACATTAGGGCATTTTAGGGAGTCGCGCATGCTTTTCCACATTAGGGCATTTTAGGAAGTCGCGCATGCTTTTCCACATAAAACAGCCCGAGGGGGCAGCAGACCGTCGATGCCTGCTAATTCAGACGAGGGTATCGAGGGGCATATACGAATCAACGGTTGGGGGCGGAGCTGCGCGCAGGCAATGGTCAGTACGCGCTCAGGTTTGCCGTGGAAACGAGTGGGCAGTTCACTCTGAACCTGACGGAGGGATCCGTGGTGACCTTCGGGAGCCCCTACGTCATCGAGGCGGCCGCCATCGACTGCAACCACACGGGAGGGGGCAACACGCAGCCGAGCTCGGACGGGAGGTGCTGCGTCTGCCAGGCGGGCCACGTCAGCTCCAGCTCGGACAGCACCTGCATCGACGTTTTGACCTTCACGAGCACGTGTGAGGCGTGCCCCGTAGGGAGCTACACCACGAGCGCCGCGCAGGTGGCCTGCCAGCAGTGCGAGGGCACTAAGACCACCCTCGATGCCGGCAGCTCGTCGGTGGACGCCTGCGTGTGCCAGAACGACTACTATGAGGTGCTGCAAAGCCGCCGCCTCTCCCCGCAAGCCCGGTCCTTCCATGCTCACCCGCATCCGGGCTGGCATGCGCAGCCGGGTATCAGACTCCGAGCGGGTGCCGCTGCGGCTTCCGGCGGCCGCCGCGCATGTCTCTGGCCGCGGGGAGAAAGGGGAGTATTGTGCCGGCGGTCATGAAGAGAAGGAGGGGAGGAGGCTGGTGGTGTCGCGGAGGAGGGCAGGGGAACAGCGGCCCTGCAGGAGGTGGTGGTGTGTGGCATGGGGGGCACAAATGGGGAGGGAGCCGCTCGCCTCCTTGCTCGTTCCCTCTTCGTTGCTGGCCGGCCTGAGGGAGGGAGGGGGGGGAGGTGACAGAAAGAGCTAGGGGTGATTGCCTTGAGTGCCCTGAGGGTGCCACGTGCGAAGGAGGGAGCCTGCTAAAGGATATCATCGCAAACAAGGGGTATTGGCGCAGCAGCCGCGATTCCGCCTACTTTCTTGAGTGCGCCACGCCTACCTTTCACCCGACCCTGCGGTTTCGCCGCAAGTAGAGCCCTGCGTTCTGCCCGCTTGTTCCGCGCGCACCTCTCCACCGGCCTTCCCGGCAGCCCCAGCCTGGTCCCATCTCCATGCGACTTCTGCGAGGGCGGCCAGGCCGTAGCCGCAGCAGCCCCACATTTCTGCTGACCCGACTGTCTTGCCAAATCCAAGCTGGTAGCTGCGACAGCACAGACGCTGTGACCTTTGGCGCTGCCTGGCCGTTTTCCGCCCCCCCGCCCCCGAGCGCCACTGCCACTTGCCTCCCACCTCTCTGCTGGTGATGGGGAAGGAATCGCGGGAGGATGCCCACAGGTGCGACCGGAGCGACACGGATGGGAAGCAGGACTGGTGCCAGGGCGGTGTGGAATCGGACTGCATCGAGGGCCACAAGGGGCCCCTGTGCAATATCTGCGAGGACGGGTGGTCGCGCGCGGTGGGCATGAGCTGCGTGAAGTGCCAGCACAGCTTCGACTGGGCCATTTGGCTCGGCTCCATCGTGACCATGGGCCTGATCGTCTACGCCTTCGTGTTCCTGATTCGTCAGCGGACAAACCAAGTGCTGTCCCACAGCTGTCCTTCCAGCTCCGCCCGCCTCCTGTACCGCCTGGCACCCCTTTGCTGAAGGGCAATCTGCTGCCCCATGCTGTGCTGCGCGTTTATACCCGGAAGGAAGTGCAGGCTTTGTATTTATATTGGCGCGTCTATTTTCCATATGCTTTTGGGGTGCGAAAAAGCTCCCTCTCTGGTTCTGGTCCCGCCGCAACGCAAGCAGCAGGCCGCTCCCTCGTGCGCGCGCATCCCCGCGAGGAGCGGAGCTGGCAGCCACGCGCGGGAGGCGGGTGATCAGGCGGGTGATGATGAACGGTGGGTGGGATGCGACGCGGGATATTCCGGCGTTGGGACGCTGCAGGTGCGGCAAGACATACAGGACAAAATCGAGATTGGCAAGAAGAAGACCTCCCCAGGGGTGCTGGCTAAATCGATGCTGACGTACATGCAGATGATGGGGCTGGTGACGGAGGTGAACGTCGAGTGGAATCCCATGTGGAAGAACTACCTCGCCACCATGGATGGAGTCTCAAATGCATCCATCTTTAATCTACCGGTGCGTATGCGGCGTCGCCTGTCGGTGGGAACTCGCCCGACAGGTGGCGAAGCGCGGCTCCCCGCTGGACGCTGGTCGACTCCGGCTCCTCGGGCTGCGCTGGGAGGTGCCGGCGGCGTGTCGGACGGCGGCGGGCCCTGTGAGCTTGACACGTGGCGAGGAGGGATGCGGTGTGTTCCACAGTCGTTCAGCTGCACCGTGCCACTCACCTACTGGGACCAGTACGTGCTCTACATGTCGCTACCGGTGCTGGCCGTGCTGGTGCCCGGGATGTTTATTGCTGGCTTATACCTCAAGCGGTGGCTGACTAACCCGGGGGAGGTGAACGAGGCGCGGATCCAGCGCAGCCTAGCCCACTTCTCCAATTCCGTGGTCCTGCTCATCTTCTTGCAGTACACCATCGTCATCCGCAAAGCGGTGGAGGTGTTCAAGGTGCGGTCACCCCCGCTGCCTGATCACAGAACTTCAGTCGAGCCCATCACCTGGCAATGATGCTGTGCGGTCATTGGTGAGCCAATCACAGGCTGTATTGGTCATTGGTGGGCCAATCACCGGCTGCAGTGGTCATTGGTGGGCCAATCACAGGCCGGCCGTAGTGGTCGCTCACCTGGATAACTGAAGGTTTCTTTTGCTCTTCACATCTCATTGCCAACAGGCACACTGCATAGCATTTCATTAAAAATAGCTTTCTTCTTACATGCTTTTAAGTGTGTGAGAGAAAATCTCTTTTTGGAATGTCTTTTCTAGGCTGATTCACAGCTTCACATGCTTTTTAGGCTGATGCACAGCTTCTAAGGCAAAATGTTTAGAGTCTTTTGGGTTGGGTGGGTAGGGAAGGCAAAAGAACAGAGCTGCGGATTCCCACGGGCGGAACTCCTAAATACTGTCGTGTGTAAAGCCTTTAGATCTAACTCAGCTGCTGATTTTGATCTAACGGCTCAGGAAACTCTGATCGATCTACCGGCACAGAAACCTCTAAAATTCCGCAGGCTCCAATTTAACCATTTCTTTTGCTCTTCACATCTCATTGCCATGTAACAGAGATCATTAGGCACACTGCTCTGTGCCAGGCTGCCGCTGCTGCTGCTGTCGCCATCTCGGAGTGGTCCACCCGAAGTACTTCTCCATGTGCTCGTCGGGAACAGCTGCCGGGTCAATGTAGGAGTGGATGGCAGAGGACAGCTGAGACCAGCCGCCCAGGAAGCAGCACTTCTCAAGCGCCGCGCCCACAGCCCTGGCACAGGTACAAGCCCCCTTGCGGGTGCTGTGGCCAGAGAAGTGTCCCCCTTCCGGAGGGACACACCCAAGCTTCCCCAATGCCAACTGCACCCAGCCATTAGCTTGCGCCGACTGGAGCTTTCCCTGCTCCCACGGCAGCCTCCAGTAGCTGCCCTGCACCTCCGAGCCCGTCACCGGGCGATGCCCCCAACAGGCATCCCGCACCTGTTGCCAGTGCTGCAGGAGCCGCACAAGCCCCGCCACCCCCGCCGCGGGGATGGTGAGCCTCCTCCTGAGGCGCACGTGCCCCCTGCCCTTCTCCTTGTGGAGAACCACGGAGATGTCCTCACCTGTGATGCTGATGTGCTCCCTGCGCATGGAGACGCCCGTCTCCGGCCGGCCGAAGGTGACGAAGGCAAACACCACGTAGGTGCACGCCCTGAGCAGCTCCGTAGCTGCCCGGCCCACCGGCTCCAGCCCCAGCCCGTGCGCGTGCACTGCCGAGACATGCCTGGCAGGCAGCCAGGTCCGCACCGTCTGCTCCTCACCCGCGGCTTCAGCCGCCTGCACCTGGAGGCGGGCCATGCCCTTCACTGCTCTGGAGATCGCCCGGCCCCTGGCAGGCCCGGGGAACCCCATGTCCTCGTGGTAGTTGTTGATGGCGGATAGGTAGGGCTGCATGTTGGACGCCTGCACTGTGCCCTTGTCCAGCATGTGAGCAATGTACAGCCTCACCGTGGCCCCCGTTGCCGGAAGCCACTGTCTGCCCTCCGCCTCACAGAACGCCATGAAGGCCCGAGCCTTCGGCCGGTAGTTGCCCACCGTCTTGCCGCCCAATGCTGCCCCCTGCATCTGCACTGCCAGCTCAGTGAGGGAGCTGTCCCCCAACTCTCCTCTCCAGCGCTCCTGAAGCGCCGCATCCCAGCTAGTCACCTCCTGCACCGCTGCCGGGAGCACCTCATACCTCTCCTTGCTCATGTCCAGGTCCTCCTTGTCACCATCCTCGTAGGCAATGTGGGTTAGGCCGTCCGACCCCGTGTCACCCACGGTACCGGTGTACCAGGCATCATCCTGGGGCCAGTACACCTTCACCTTGAGGCCACTCGCCAGCCCCGCCTGTGGCGCCTGCCCGGCTGCCCGCCTCCCATCCTGCAGGTAATGGCTCACCGGGAGGCGGAGATGCGGAACATGATGCCGTCCCAACCTGAGGCCCCGAGCAGCTCGGACCCTCCTAGCCGGCTGGGAGTAAAGAGGTCCCTGCCCCGGGGCAAGATCACCACCTCGTCGGCCATGGCCTCCAGCTGCTGGAACCACATCTGCCCCGGCCAGTAGGGCGCCACCACCGTGGCGGCGCACTTCTCCTCCCGCAGCTTGTGCGCCACCTCGTCGAGGAGGGACCACGGGGGGTTGACCCAATTGACCTCTCCTAGCCAGGAAAAGGCCAAAGAGTCCACGCCCTCGCACCCCGGGTCGTGCCACTGTGCGTAGTAGCGCGGCAGCTGGGCGGAGAGCTCCGAGGCGAAGCGGTCCACGGTGTGCTGGTGCCATTCCCGCTCCGCCCACTGAAACCACCTGCGGTTCAGCCGCCAGTCGTCCAGGTCCCGGTCCCGAGACAAGCGGTCGGCCCACTCGTTTGCCTCGCTTCTGATGTACCTCGCCTGGAGCTCGATGTCGTTTAAGTCCAGCAGGATCCACAGGCGCCGCATCCGCCGCATCAGCTCCGGGTTGCGCGACGTGAAGTGCGAGAGCATGGCCACCACCGCCTGGTTGTCGCAGTAGAGGCGCACCACCTTGCCGGTGAGCTCTCTCAGGAAGGATTGCACCGTCTTGTACACGGCCTCCAACTCCAGGTGCGTGATGTGTAGATGCCGTAGCTCGTCGGACCAGAATCCTCTTGCCGCGTGCTTGAGGTTCAGCACCCCGCCCCATGCGAACAGAGACGCGTCGGTGTGCACCTTCGCTCTCGTGGGGCTGCGCCAGATCTTGCGACCGTTCCACCGGCTCTGAGCCGGCAGCCTGAGCCACCACTCGATGTCGCTCCACGCCTGCCGTGTGAGCTTCACCTTCGCGCCCCATCCCCGCCTCGTGGAGAGCACGAAGTGGAGCTCCCTGAGATACAATCTCGCCGGAGGGACTGCCAGATACACAGACTGGCAGAGCCCCGTGAACGCTGCCAGCTTCCGAGCTGGGAGCCACCTCCGCTGTCGCGACGCCTCGCTGAGAAGCGCCTTGGACTGCAGGTGAATCTTCTGCAGCCTCGCCGGTGTCACGCGGAACTGTCCCGCCTTGAGGTCCACCTCGAGCCCGAGGTGCTCCACCAGCTGCGTCGGCTCCCATTGCCCCTTCTTCTCGTTGCGCGACAATCCGAGTCTCACCAAGACCCGAGATGTCAGCTCGCGCGCCCTGAGCGCCTCGATCCTGCTGCTTAGCAGCAACAGGAAGTCGTCCATGTAAGGGAGCACCCGCGCCCCCTGCTGATGCTCCTCGCGGCCGCATCCTCCAGCTCGTCTTCGAACTGCCCAACGTCGTCGCACCTTGCTTCCACTTTGCAGCTTCCGCACCTCCCGCCGATCCTCCGCGGATCTCGGAGAGCGAAGGCACTCCACGAGCACCTTCATGACCTTGACGAAGATTCGTGGCGAGTCGTTCCAGCCGAAGGGAAGGGCGCCGCACTGGAATAATTCCCCCCGCACGTCGAACTGCATGAACTCCTGGAAGGCGGGGTCGATCCCCACGACGTGGTAACCGTCCTGGAGGTCGAAGCTGAAGCACCAGTCGTTCGGCTTGGCGAGCCGACGCAGCTTCTTCAACGTCTCCATCTTGCAGCGAGATTTCGCGCAGTGAGCGTTCAACCAGCGGAAGTCCATCACAAGACGCCACTTGTTCGTCCCCGGCTTCGGCACCAGGAACACTCGGGATACGTGTCGTCGCCTCCTCGCTCGCACCCATGCGCCCGTTTTGAGACACCGCTCGGTCTCTGCGGCCATCCACTCCAACTGCGGAGGGGTGGCGTCGCCCAACGACACTCCGTGATCGAAAGGCAGAGGCGCCTTGTCGACCCATCGCATCTTTGCCCCTCTGCTGATCCACTGCATTACCTCTGAGTTCGCGCCAGCTGCGCGCCATGCCCCCCTTCTGCTCCGCACCCTTTCCTGCAGGGTGGGCTCTTTCCGTTGAACGCCCCGAGGGGCGGAAGGCGTCCAACCTTTCCGTGATCGGAAAGTTAGGTCTGGGCTTGGGCGCCTCGCCCAAGCCCTGACCCTTTACCTCCCTTGCCGCTGCCGCGGCCACCTTCACCTTTTCCAGCGCCTTTGCCCTTGCCTGCTTGACGGTCACGAAAAGTCGAAACTTTGGCGCTGGCCTTGGCGTGCGTGTTCATCACTGCCTTCGCCTTCGTGGTGTCGAATTCCTTCAACCACTTCGTGAGCACTGAGTCGCTCACCAACCCGTCGCTGCCTGC
Organism: Cymbomonas tetramitiformis; assembly: GCA_001247695.2. Taxonomy (NCBI): domain Eukaryota; kingdom Viridiplantae; phylum Chlorophyta; class Pyramimonadophyceae; order Pyramimonadales; family Pyramimonadaceae; genus Cymbomonas; species Cymbomonas tetramitiformis. The sequence goes on from LGRX02003144.1 coordinate 144,657, forward strand.
GTACACCTTCTCCTCGATGAAGGCCAACTTCGCCCGCAACGCCTCAGCTCCGCCGTGCGACGTAGCATCAGACTCCATGCTCGCTCTGAGCTGCAACATGGTGTAACGGTTGCTCAGGAGCGAAAAAACGCCCTTAAACGTGTTGTGCGCTGCGAAAACGCGCTCACTCAATTCCTCCACCGTTGGGGGGTCCTTTTCATCTTGACACCAGTCCAGGGTCACCTCGGAAAACGCAATCGCATCGTGCATGTACGACAGCGCAGGGGCAAGCACCAACTGCTCGTAACGCATGGACGAGTTGGTGCGTTTGGAGAGGGCGTCGTAGGTCTTGTCGTTGTACAAGTCGTACATCTGCGGCATGTCCGTCTCCAGTGTTGCAGGTCTCGCAGGGAACGGATTCCCTTCAACGTGTGGAACATACGGGAGCTTTTTTAATGCCTCCAACTCCGCGTCTCCGCTCTGAGCGGAACCACCATCCTGCGAAGCGGCTTTCGCTGCCGCCTCCTCCGCGACTTCAACTCTCGCTGCGAGAGTCTCCATCTGCTTCATCATGAGCTTCATCATTTCGCCCTGTTGCTCCAACAGGACTTCCATCCCGGACTTCGCAGCCGGTTGTCCAGCCGCGCCGGCATTGTTCTCCGACGCGCTTTGCTCACCTTCTTGATCGTTCATTGTAGTAAGTCGTCAAGGGTTTAAACTTCCACAGTAACGTTAAAATGTGGGGTAAAATTTTTTGCAGTGTGCCGCACTAAGAATTTCTCCGCGAGGAAAATTTTCTTGTGAAGTTCTTTTGCGAAGGCAAAAGAACAGAGCTGCGGATTCCCACGGGCGGAACTCCTAAATACTGTCGTGTGTAAAGCCTTTAGATCTAACTCAGCTGCTGATTTTGATCTAACGGCTCAGGAAACTCTGATCGATCTACCGGCACAGAAACCTCTAAAATTCCGCAGGCTCCAATTTAACCAGCATGTGGGCGGGGATGGGACCCGGTTCACAGTGCATCGTCGTGACGGACGGAGAGGAAGAGACAGAGCAGAGCTTCCTGGCCGTCGATATGAGCATTGACTGCGACTCTGTCACCTATGCCAGGGCCCACACTGCATCCCTCGTCTTCTGTGTTCTATATGGCGTGGGTGAGTGGTCAGCAAGGCCCCTCCGCGCATTTGCCCCACATTCAACGGGGGAGCAGAGACCAGTGTCCATCCCGCCGTGCGCATGCTCGAACATGTATCGGAGTCTCACTACGCCTTCTGTGGCTACGGTGTGCCAAAGCAGTCGGTCCAAGCATAAGCACACACACACACACACACACACACACATGTGCTAAATCCTTTGATCCCCGGCATGGGTACATAGCGCAGTCTCCTGTGGCTACGGGGTGCCAAAGGAGTCCCAAGGATAAGCATACACACGCAGCCAATGTCAGACGCGCACCCGGGAGCGGCCATGATGGCCCCCGGGGCGGCGGCGAAGAAGGTAGAGGAGAGCAAGGTGGTGACGTACGGGGATGTCCGCCCACATCACTTCATACCCTTTGGGTTGGAGGTGTACGGTGGGCTGGGGCCTGCGGCGTATGGATTCCTTCGGAAGACGCAGCGGTGCTTCAGGGAGCGGCGGTACATGGAGGCGAACGCGGAGGAGGGAGAGCAGGTGGACCGCAACGGAGACGAGGACGAGGACGAAGAGGCGGCACATGGCGGGGCTGTGGGCTGGAAGGAGAAGTGGGTCCAGCTGCTTTCTTTTGCGCTTGGACGAGGGGTCGCAGGGCTGATCATCAGGCGGGCTGTGGGGCGGTGTCCGGCCGGAAGTGGGTGGCGCTGGGCTGGCGGAGGGCGTGTGAGAGGTGGCATGGGCCCGGACCTGGATCCGGGGGAGGCGGATCGACGGGAAGGGGCGGAGAGGTTGGCGCTGATGGACAGAGCGTGGGAGGACGCGTTCGAGGAGACAACCTATGCCACGCAGGATGGATCTGGTGGTGGCACGCAGGAATCTGGGGGAACGCAGCGTGAGCAGTCTAGGCAGGCCTCCGGCAGGGCAGGTGAGGCGGGCGCGATGGCATCGAGGCTTTTGGAGAGCATGGAGGACGTGCGGCGGGAGGCGGAGCATCTGGGCACTGTGGAGGGTCCAGGAAGGGGCACCGCCGAGGCGCGATCTGGGGGGGCGCGTGCGGGCACAGGCGGGCTCAGCCAGGCGGCGTCAAGTGTCGAGGATATCTTGAATGAGTGATATGACCTTTCGTCGCCGGGCCCGGAGGGTGGGGTCTGGACTCCGGAGCAGAGTGGGGCCTCGCCGGAGCAAGCAATGGCCTTGGCTGAGGGAGGGGTGGCCACCTTGATGGGGGCGAGCAGGCGGGTGGCCGGCCTTCTTGAGCGGGTTGCTGGCATGGGGGCAACTGGTGAGGGTGACGTGGGAGATGTGGGGAGGCTCGCGGGTGGAGTTGACACACGCCGGGCCCCTCAGAGCCCGGGGGCCCATCCCGGCAGCGATGACCACTTACAACAGGTTGCACGGCAGCATACGGCATCTCATCAGCTTCTGTGCCCACGGGGCGAGGTTGCTGGCCGTGCCGGAACTAATAGTGAGCAGCTGTCGGGAAGGCAACGACCGGATGGTGAACTATCGGCCACCGGGAGGGCTTGGGACACACAGGCAACTGTGGGGATGGGACCCCAAGTAGGAACAGTGCGGCACGACAGTTGTAGGGCAAGTGTGGAGCGCATTGCTCAAGTTTGCAGCTTCCTCGCAAGGCAATCACTGTAAGGGCTTCAGTCATGTGGAGTTGGTGCGGGGGGTAGAGGGCTACAGGCGCAAGTCGGTGGTGGGTGCGCAGGTTCGGATGAGGGCAACCCAGTTTATCATTCTCAGCTCCTTAAGACAGCCCTTGGGCATTCTGGCCGTGGCGTGGGTGGGCAAGCTCTCTTGAGGCCAGGCTCTAGGGCGTGTAGGGGGCAGCCGGGTGGTACCGAATGTGCGCTTGGTGGTAAAGAGGTGGCTCGAGTGGCGGAGGTGAGCCGGCTTCAGAGACACAGCAGCAGTGCGCCAGCAGGGCAGTCGCAGAGAGGCTCAGGTGGCCCAGTGAGGCTCAGGGAACAGAGGGGCGGTCCTGCGTGTAGGCTTGGTGGTGGAGATATGGCTCGCGCAGCTCGGGGGGCAGGGATGAACCGGCTTTGGGCACAAGGCGGCAGTGCGCTGGCGGTGCAGATGCAGAGGGGCTCGGATGGCGCAGTTAAGGTTAAGGGGTCCCATTCTTCACTAGTGAGCTCCGGAGAATCCGGATAAGTGTCCCGAAGTGTGTGCTGAATCCTTTGATCCCCGGCGTGGGCACATAGTGCAGCCGGTCTTCTGCGGCTACGGTGTGCCAAAGGAGTAGGTCCAAGGATAAGCACACACACCAAAATGATAAGCATGAAGCTGGTTCGTAACGAAAGTGTGTCGATGCATCATTTAATCCATGCGATTGTCCACCGTCGATGCCCCCGTTAGTCTCCGTATTGGCAGCAGACCTCGGAAAGTGGCATCAGAGTTCCCATGTCCTGCCTAGCCGTGTTGACAGCTCCACGAGGCCCTCCCGGTAGCCCAGACCAGGAGTCAAGAGAGTGTGTGTGGTTCTGAGCGTCTCCCAGGCACCTGCAACCTCGGTGCAGGGGTAGGCCAGAGGCAGTGATCGGGGTGGGAGTCGGGGTTGGGGTTTTGGCGGCAGGCACGCCGGCCTTGCTGTTTGCGGTGCTGTTCTCTCTGCGGGGCCAGCTGGACGCCCACTACGTGCGGATGAACTTGGAGTTCACCTATCTCGGCTACAAGAAGGAGTTCTGGTGGTGGGAGTGCTACTCGCTTATGCGGAAGTTTGTAATCAGCTTTACGATGGTGTACTACAAGAAGGACTACTCGATGCAGATACTCCTGTCTCTGGCCTCGACCGACATCTTCCTCGTGACCCTCGTGGCGAAGCAACCCTACTCCAGCAACCTTCAGAACTGGTTCGACATCGGCCAGCTCCTCACCATCGCCATCACTCTCCAGTGCTCCCTGCTCTTCGGCGCCGACGGTACGCAGCTCGCGCGCGACCCCTCCGCCCCTTCGTCGCTCCACTTCCGAAGAATCATTCATCAGGAGCGCGCGTCTGCCTCGGGCCTGTCATCAGCGTGGACCCCTGCGTAGGCGCGCCGACCAGTTGCATCTGTCATGCACAAGAACGAGGTCATTGCGGAGCTTGAAGATGCCGGGAGATGATGCAAGAGCCCAACAGCAAGGGGACTGTCAGCTTGTTGAGGGTCATCGGGTCATCAGCCCTCGCAACATCACTGGCAACCAGGGCTAACAAGCCAGCTTGGGGTTTGACCTGCTACCCCTGAAGGCGCTTGCGGGGGGGAGGTGCGAGGAGAGTGGGGGGAGGGGCAGATGATGGCTCGGATCTGGAGACAGAGATGGTGATGGCCACGGTCGTGATGTTGGTAATGAACTTTGCGCTGGTGATCTTCTTCATAGTGGCGATCTCTCGGCGCGCGTACGAGGAGTACGGGGAGCACCTGCACAAACTGAAGGATAAGGCGGCCATCGCGTGGGAGAACGTGTCGCCCAATCAGTGGGAGAACCGGGAGCGCTTCAGGGCATTCTCGTATCACGCGAGGCGAGTGACCAACGCTTCCATGCAGGCGTCCGGGGGGATTAAGAGGATAATGCCCAACTTTACCTTCCTGCTCGACCGTCGCCGCGGTGTAAGTATCTGGGAGTACCTCCGCCCCAAGCGGTCGTCCTCGGCGAAGCAGTGGTCTAGCATCGTCAACCCCCTCGTCAGGATGTGCGGCAAAGCCAGCCGGTCGAGCTCCTACCCGCTGACGTGGAACGGCAATCCGCTGGCCGAGGCGCTGGAGGAAGGCGACACGGATGCCATGACCAACCCGGGCGCGGCCTCCTCCAACTCCTTGGGCTACTCAACACACCGCTGGTCAAACCTTTGGATCGAGTCCGCCCCAAGCCCTTGCTCCACCTCTGTCACCCTCCTTCATGTCATAGCACGCGCACAAACGCCCGCCCGTCTCCGCGCTCCGCTCCCTGGCTCACGCTGCCACCCCGCCTCGCTGTGCCGGGAGAAGAGGCCTGGATGGCGTCACGCACATTATGCGTCATTATCTCTGACCCTGGTCGCACCTCTCACATTCAGTTATGCGCTGAGGTGCAGGTCCCGGAGCAATAGCCTGGGCAAGCCAGCTGACGTCAAGTCCAAAAGCAAGTCCTGGGCAGGATTCGAGACGTCCCTAGATTTCGAGGTGATGCTCCCGGCGCTCCGCAGTGACGAGCGGCAGCGGCCACCTCCCTGCCGCGGCGCGCCGCCTCGGTCCCCCGCAGGCGCAGGCCCCCGCGGCACGCGCACGTGCGCCATCTTGACCAGCGGAAGCGCGGTGTGAGCCCACCTCTGATTGGACGCCGGGAGCGCAGAGGCGGACAGAAGGACCTGAGGGTAGAAGTTTGCTAGCGATGCGATTTGGTGCGTGATTGTGAGAGGGCCTTGCCGTGCTGCCCGAGGCGGCTCTCCGCCGGAGGCACGCGCCTGAGCCGTGCATGGGAGCCTGCGGCACGGGGGAGACGGGTGGGACGCAGAGATCGAGGACCGATGTGCTTGCCCGTGCCCCCAAGGAAGACCAGCCGGCAGCTGAAGATACTGGGATACCCGACTTCTGGGAAAGGAGGGAGAGTCGACCTCCATCCGTGGGGGAGGTGCCCTACTTGCCGTCCTTCCACTTTGGCCTCGATCAGGAAGACTTTTGGGAGAGGGAGTCCACGGCGGACATGAGGTACAGCCCACGGCTCCCTCGTTGTCAGTGAGCGCGGAATGGAGGGGAGGATCGATGGCGCGCGCTCGTGGGCGGCGGACAGGACATCTGAGATCAGGAGCAGATTGACCTCTTCTAATTCGTTAATTGTCAATGACGGGCTAGTATATCAGGTACAGTCGCTGCGGCACGTATGTGCTTGACCATTTTGCATCATGTGCCCTTGCCCCTCCACACCGCCTTGCTGCATCATCGCTGTCTCCTCCACCATTGCTCCTCTCATTCAGTGCTGTCCTCGTTGCTGATCTCCACATTTTTTTGCATGTGCCTTCGTGCTTTTCCTGTTTCGCCTGTCTGTCACCTCTTAGGCTTAGGCTCCGCCAGGTGTCCCGCCGGTATCGCTTTGGTGATGTGGCCCCTTTGTACTTCCGTCCCGGGTTGCTTTTCGAGTTGCATCCCTCCTTGCGGGGCTCCCTCCACCCTTCCTTGCGGGGCTCCCTCCACCCTTCCTTGCGGGGCTACCTCCAC